>JAQFZI010000978.1:0-11877 GCA_034695605.1 Eupelops occultus
TTCTTAGTTATGTTTGGAATTCCAGACAACTTTCAAAATGATTTAATGCAAACCATTTCTGAATAACAAATCGATACCTCATATAATATAAATGTATTGAACCACTACTCCATTCCAGTCATACAAATGTTTTGTTAAATAAATTGATTTTTCCATTAATGGAGAGAAACGAATTCAAAAGCAATAAATTATATTATATTTAATGTTATTTTTTGCTTCAATTTTCACAAACAACTAACAAAATGAAAACATTTTTTAAAAAAAAACAATTTTAAACTCAGAATATTTAAAAGCTATTCAAAGAATGTCTGTTTAATCAATACTTATGTAATAATAATTGATTTCTATAACAATCAGTGTATTTGATATTTGTATAAATTGACATTTTATCGATTTTACGATATTTTAAATCCATATATAATAAGAGAACTAAATATCATTGAAGTTATGTAACACTTATTGTTATCGAATAACAGAATTGTTTTTTGTTTTTCCCCTTTTATATCAAATTAAGCCAACATTTATGGAAAAATAGCCGCAAAATATTTTTGGGTCATTAATATGGCATTGAATTGAATTCTCAAATGTACTAATCTATGGTTATTGTGAATAAAACTCAATTTTCACGATTTTTATTCAAGCGTTGAATTCAATGAATTGTTTTGTACAACAAATCCATTGATTTTCACACAAATTCATTGACATCGGAATTGAATACAAAAAACAAAAAGTTTTTATTCTCACAAAATTAATCATCAAAAGGGAGGCATTTCCTCACATTTTAGGTAAGTTTTCAAACAACTATTATTCAATAGAAGAGAGCTATTTATTAATCGAAATCTAATGCTAAACATTTTGTGCCCCAAACTTATATAAAATGTTTAATTATTAGTCGAGGAATTCCTAACTAACATTTCAATAGAGAGCTAACAAATTCATATAATTTTTAGCTTAATTAATAACTTTAACATTTTATTAAACGTTTATCCAATGAATTACTGAAAATATGCCTTTCATTCAATTTTGATTAAAATTTTTAAAAAGAGGTTCAGACAAACAAAAAGAGAAAAATTAAATTTTGTTTTATTTATTTCAAAGTTGGAGTTGTTATCAGCGATGGTCTGTTCATCCAATTCATTGAACGTAAATATTTTAAATTCAGACACAACTGACTAATTAATGATGTCTTCAAACAAAGAATCAAATAAATTAATGAAAGATTGATTTTGATTATATGGACGACAATTAATTATCGGAATTCTTTTTTAAAATATTCGAGGGTTTAATTGAATAATCAGTTATCCCTTCAAATGTTGAGTGGGTTTTGAAATCATCGAAACTCTAGTCTGGAGATCAAAATTAGTCAGACGTATGACTCATTCAAAACTAACTTCGATTCAAACAATCTTTTGAATTAATGATGTATTCAGTAAATAATGACTTTTTGAGACCAAGAACAAAAAAGCCTCAATGAAATGGTAGTCAATAGACTGCTTATTATTGACTCTTCTTATAAAATATAGACTCATTTGAATTCTTTTAATTTGCATTAAATTAATTAAATTGGGATTAAATAAAACTAAAAGAATAGTGATTCCCATCGGAAGTAATAAACACCAAATCTATCAGATCTTAGAAATAGGAAATGTCAGTCAAAAATAATGACAAAATAAGCCAGATAACATTTTCGAGGGAATGGCGATTCAATTAAATGGTTATTTCATAATATTTTTGAATATTAATGAAGGGATTGAATCAGATTTTAATTCTTTCGGATATTTGTTTTGATTTTTAAAATTAATAAAAAATAATTTAAATAAGAAACTAGTCTTCACTTACTTTCGTTAATACATTCCTCGGGAAGGGCTGTAATTAGCGGAGTCTCATCAACTTTATCTTCTGGTATGTCATCTCTTTTGTCGATTAAGTTGTCGTCAGTGATCAAAGTCTGTTGATTAAGACAAATGTCAATATTATTGTCTTTTTGTTGTCTGTCTTCTCGCAAATCGATTTGTGTTTGGGATTCCGTTCCGCCAATTGTTTCGTCGGTTTGTTTGGACTGAAGTGAACTTTCCGTTCGATTGGTTTCAATCAATACAATGTCTTGACATTCGTTTTGCCGGTTATTCTGAATGCATTCAATCGATTGAATCGATTCTTCAGAATCATTGACACCGTTTCTAACGTCAGCTGAAAATACAAAATATTAATCAATAAAACAAAAATTTATGTTTAAAAAAATTATAAAATAAGTGAAGCAAAAGACAGAGCAACCAATTTATCGAAACAGCATTTTATTGATCGGCAGTTTTTGAACAGAATTTCTCATTCCGAACACAATTCTCTCATTAACTATTCAAAGGTTTAATAATTAAGAAATATTTGGGCAAAAAATGGCCAAAAAATAAAAATATTTTCTCTTACACCACATAATTGGACGAAATGTTTAAATAAAAGCAAATAAAAACAGAATTTGGTTAACAATCACATAGTTTTAATGCCCTTCAAAACCAATCAGACAAATGAGATATCAAACAAATATTTCCTTTAATTTATAGACTGAGATATCTTTCGATAATTGTTTTACTAACGAAACACTAATTTACTTAAAGACTCGCTTTTATCGCATTTAGGTTTTGAAATAAAACTCAAAGGTTTGTTAAAAAATTTTCTAAACTAAACAAAACAAATGTTAAAAACATGTTCTCGAATATAATGACATAACTTATATGGCATTAAAATGCAATACATTTACTCAATACAAATGATTAGACAGAATCAGATATCAATATATACTTGAAATTCCAATAAAGATATTATATTCATATTTAGGGCTCTAATATCCGAATCAATATTCCAATGGTTTTCTGAATAATCAATAAACTGAATCATTTTAGGCATTAAATTGGAGAACAGGACTAGAATTTCAATTCACAAAATAAATATACAAAACAATGTATTCTTGTTCACTTCAATTCACAAATTAACTGCCAATTCTTTTAAAGTTTGATATTTTTTCAATTTGTCAGCACTTAAACCGAAGTTTGTTTACTTTGAAAATTAACTATTTTTCAAATATTCGATAACTTTATTAAAGTCTATAAATCTTTTACTAAACACAAGAGAATAGAGAAGTTTTAATATAAATCTTTACTTCATTTAAATGAATATAAATATTATTAAAAATAAATAGATTAAAGGAAAGGAAAGGAAAGGAAATACCAGACCTTATATTTAATGTAATTAAAAAAGCACTTAAGAAAGGGTAAGGGATTGAAGAGAAAGTGAAACACAAGAAGTGAATGTTCTCTTCAAATGAACCATATCTTAAAAATCACTTAATTTTGAGTTTGAATTTTGTTGATTAATCGAAACACGAATATTGTATTGGATTTTATTATTATTTTTTTTTTATTTTCAGTCGAAAAAAGTAGTTTTCCGTGAATTCAAACAAAAATTCATTGAATGGATTCATAAAAATTATCGGTTTTATCGAAAAAGAATTGTATTTCTTATGTGAACTTTGGGGTCAGATTTGATTAATTTTTGAATATTATATAATTTTTTGTTTTCTATCAAACTTTTCAAAAATCTGTATCTTTTGGTTCAAATTTTTGGTACAAAAATCTAATTTTTGTTGGCATTCAAATCAGATTAGTTTAAGATTTATTGTTTAACAGCAAGAAATTTGTATCAAAATTCGCATAAAATTGGGACAAATTTTCTTCCCTGGAATGCAAACTTAAACAAAATCAAAAACACTTCATAGGATGGGCTCATAATCTAAGCTCGGCTTCAATATTTTCCAAAGATTTTTAAACAGATATTCAGTTTTTTCAAATTGATATGAAGTGTGGAAAAGATTTGAATCGAGAAATAAATTCAATAAAGAAATTGAAGTGAAATTACACGAAATCAATGAATACAATCGAAATTAAATTTATTACTAATGTCTGCATTTTTGGCAATACTTTAGATACTAACCAATGAAATATAGATAAACAAAGAATAAAAACTATGAAATGATTAGTTGAAAGATGAAAAACGATTGGAAATAAAACGATTGAAAGTATTTCTCTAATTCTATGCTCAGATGAAAAACTTGTAGATCTTGTCTTAGAGTCGAAATAATTGACATTCACTTTGCAAATAGTACTTTTGATTATTGTCCAGGCACATATAGCGTCTCAGAAATTCCTAGCTTAATATATATTATTATTAATAATAAGTTTGTTTCTATTTCTTCGCACATCAATTATTTTAATCTAATATTAAGATTCAGATAAAATCTGTTTTCTTTCTCCAGAGTTGAACTGATGATGAACTCAGGGCTGAAAAACTTGTTTAAACAAAATATATGTTTCGTTAAAAAATAGCTTTAAGTATGAGTTTTAACGAAACAAATCGCAACGATTTGCTTATTTTCAAGAATTCAAATAATCAATAAATAATTCAGAGAAAAAATAAATTAATTTCATTGGTTTGCAAACAAATGCTAATAATGTAATCGGATTTTGTGTTGAAGTGGTGTTCGGCCGATATGTTGGCCACACTATTAAACACATATTCGGTGCGAATCTGCATATTTCACAAACGCCTCCAAATAATGAATTACTATTTATCTGTTGAGATGCCCTCTCCTGATAACGACCAGCATTCGAGGCATGACTTATTTGCATTGGATTGCCGTTCCGTTGCCATTAATATATTCTTTGCTTATTATATACGAAAGGCTCACAACTTTTATCCTCACAAACATTGATTATATTTCCATTAAACTTGAATTTTGTTTCAATAAATTATAACAAATATTAAGTATTTTGGAGTCTTGTGCTCTATTTTCTGGATATATAAGGAGTCGATTATATAAATTTGTTTTCTATAACACGTCTCTAATCATCGCATAATTTTTTTCAAACATCTTTCGCTTAATTTGTTGTTTGCTTTAGATTTTATCGATTGTTGAAAACTTAAGGTCACTATAATTAAGTTTAAACTTTAAATTTAGGGTTTGGATCGGTTAGATTAACAAACAAAAGGGGAGCATGCTAACTTTTATGGCTATACTTAAAGCTTAAAAATACTCCAAAATAAAAATAAAATAATAGACTAAATATTAGCCAAAAAAATAAAAATAAAAAACAACTAAATATATAAGAGATTTAAGTTTTGAAAAATTAGTTATAAATCTTAAGATCTAAAAATGAGAATTTAAAAATATTTTTGAAATAAATCAATCCATTACTTGATATTAAGCTTAATATAGACTCAAAGCCAGGATTAGAGTAAAGAAATTCTTGTTCTCTCAACAGAAATGGCTTTTTAGATGTTATCTCATATAATAGAGGAATCGTTTAAGTTATCAGTTCTTCAACTGTCTGTCTGTCTATATATCAAATTTATAAGAAATGATAAATTGGACAATCATTATATCACACATTAGACTCGTATAGATATCAACCTCTCCTTCAATTTAAATAACTTGAAATTCTTTCTTATCTCAAAGCATATAATTCATAAAAATTTTGAAACAAATAATAAATAACTCACCGAAAAACATGTCATAACAAAAATCAAATGATATTTTTTACCAAAAACTTTAATCCAATTCAACGAAACATTTCTTTGGATTACTTCCGAAGAACTTATTTTCCTATTCCTAGTATTAATTAAGGAAAGAGTTCAACACTTTCTTCGTATGTGATGACAATGGAGGGAATGTCGTGTTTAATGACTTATGTTTAGTTCGAGTAAGTTATGGCAAATAAACTCTTGCTGCTATTTTACTTAACGCACCGGTGCTCAATGTCAAGGGTACCCAATAAAACCTCGTAATCAAAACTTTAATATTACCTTCAAAGAGGGAGAGGGAGGGGAGGGGAGAGAGAGAGAGAGAGAGAGAGAGAGAGAGAGAGAGAGAGATCTTGTAATTTATGTCCGATTAGACATTAGTACCGGAGTGGTTCTGGTCCTGAAATCGTCGCTCAGATAAGGCGTATGAACACAAAACATAAAATAATGCGAAACCCAATCGTAAAAACAATTTAGATGTTATTTTGAGTGAAAATAGAGACCAATTAGTTTAAAATACATTTTGAAAATATAAGAGAAAATGAGATACAATTATCTAAACTCATCGTTAGGTATATTACGTTGTTTTGAAATTATTTTGGAAATTAATAATTTAAAAGGTGTTTAACATAATTATTAAGATCTTAACGATTATATGAAACACATTAATAACAATTTATTGAACAATAGAGAAGGCGTTTCACTTATCATTCAATGAGTTTTATAACAATTCCAAAAAAAATTCAATAACTATATCAGATATGATACCTGCAAACAAACAGCACTACCACTTATCTAAGGAATACTCTGGACAGTAGGGAAGGCACTCACAATGGAATGCCAAGTGTTTCCGTTAAGTCAAGGCCTCGGATATCATATAAAACTCTTTGTCTGTTGCGGTAAAAGTTTGAGAAAAAGCTATTTTATTGAAATACTTAATAAATATATGTTTTTGACTTCTCATAGAAAAAAAGGTTAAAACTTATTCAACAAAAACTAATAAAGAATTTGAGAAAATGAACTAAAATCCTATTAATTTTATTTTTGCAAATTCTTATTCAAGGGAAAGGATTATAAGCAGTAATTCTTATGCAATAAATCTTTTCTTGATTTTCAAGGATGAGACCAAAAAAAATAGCATCCGATGGATATTAAAAGGTCTCACAATTCACACAATTATATTAAATAGTTTTAAAGTTAGTCATCAAAAAACAAAATGTGTGATAATGTTTGCATTGTTTGTATCACTAATTATTTGAGTCAAACTGTTTTTAATTAATTTTGTTATTCAATTCTCTCAGAGAGACGTCGGTCGGCAACCCTTTAATCAAATGGATTAAAATTCAGTCAATTTTTTAAATTTTTAGTTTTGAATCGAGAAAAGCCATAACTTGTAATATAACTTAATGTAACTCAATCTGGAATCTAATGCTTCCCACTCTTTCTCTTTTGTCTTCTCTTTAAAAGTACTGAAAGGCTATTATCAAAGAAGAGCTAAAATATAATAGTTATTAAACTATCGCTGAATACTATTATCGTTTCTGAATACTTGAGAAATGACTGAATTCTAAACCGTTTTATGAATAATAAATGAAAAGCGAGACTTGATTTTAAAATATCAAAAAAATTAATGGCATTCAAATGCATCCAAAGTTTTTTACGGAGTGTTTTACCGATAAATTTATTTCTTCAAAAGAAACCCTAACTTTGGCTCAACTGATGTGAAAACAATGAGATGTCGGCCAAAGCGTTGGCTGCTTCTGATGGATGTCTTATATCTAATGCGAGCCTCAAAGGACAATACCAACACTTGTGTCGGCACACCCTCTGATTAAGTGCTCTAAAATTGATGTAAATCATAGAGTCATCAAATGTTACATTAACCGTAAAGTATAAGCAATGAATAAATCACTCCATTTGTTAGTTCATTGACCCAAAGAAAGACTTCTTTTCAAAAAACATCTAATTTTAAGAGTATTGTAAAGAATTTAATTACTATTAATAAGACTTAAATGACTTCATCTAAATTTGGTGTTTGCATTAAATTTGCAATAAATAGAAAAATATGAGCCAATCTGTTTGGTTAAGCCTTGAGTTAAGGGGTCAATCGTTAGGCTGAGTCCTCTAAAAAGCCTCCGCTCAGATGTACTAATGATTAATAATAAGCGCAACAGTTATGTAAAAACATTAGTTTTGTTCAAAAAGAAGATTTTACTCATAAATATTTAAATTCCTTTAAAACCAAAACTAATACTTTTGTAAAATATAGTTCACTCAGAATAAAAAGTATTGAAATTAATAAAAAATGCAAAACTTTTGAATAGAAAATTAGATTTCATTTTCAGGTGAGATATGGTTCAGATTCACTCAATTATTTGTGGTCTGAATTTGATGCCAACATTTATGATAAAAAAAGTAAAACAAGAGTCAAAAGCAATAGAGAGTCAGAATAAAAATGAATCCAATTTATGTTAAGAACGAAGAATAACTTGAAATTAATGATTGGATCCAAACAATGAAAATAAAAAATTGAATTTAAATATTATATTATATTCTTTATATTGTTTGTGAAACGAAAGCATATCTTCGGTGTTATGTGAAAAACATTTAAAAATGAATTAATTATTTGAAATTTTATGGCATTAAATACAATTTGATTTGAAGATAGCAATTGGTATTCATTTGTGAACCCGGATATATATGGAACGACCGATTAGGGCCAGTGCTCGCCGTTATTAGAAAAGGTACTTTTGGTTTATTTTTATGTTTAAATTTAATTATTTTACTTCACTTCGGAAGAAATGGTGAATTAATTCTTCAAATCAGATGAAAATATCACTTCTTTGATACAATTGTTCACAAAATTAATCATTCAATTGAATGACGGCTTCGGAACAACTGATTAGCTTTTATGGAGCCGTTAGATGACTGGGAAGAGGGCGTCCACTTATAGATAATAGAGTAATTCAAAACACTTAAATTGATTTTCAATCGATATAATGCACTTTTAAGAAACACAAACTTTAGATAAGAGAGGAATTCCTATGGAGTGACCAAATCATTAGATTCTTTTGGGAATCAGAAAAAAATAGATAAAAATATAATAAATCAAAAGCAATGAAAATCACAAAATCACTGCCGAACTAAAGGCTAACAAAACTTTGAGAAATAAAATTGTAATACATTTTAGTTTTTATATGTCTTTAGATTTTAGTGAAAAGAAATAAATATAAAAATTAGTGACGAATCCCTAAAACAGTAATAAAACAAAATTTATGTGAATTTCATGTTTTTTATCTTTTAAACTAAAGACTTAAACGGAGAGTCATTTCCATTGATGTAAACCATTATCTTATTTATCATTTAATTAATTTTTTCTCTGCCTTTGATTGCATTCAAAAAACATTTGTTGACAGAAAGTATTAATTAAGTTTTCATCAGCTTTTCATCGATGGCTCAAAAAACAAGAACAAAATTATATGGCTTTTGGAGAAGGGTTTGTTTCGGTCGAAACACAAATTAACCAAAAGTGTGTCAATCGATTAAATTGCAATTTCATCGTTCACTCAATTCATTAATCAATTTATTTAATGTATTCCTTCATTCAGTATTCAATTAAAACGTTTGTAATTTAATGCAATTTATTATAACTCGTTATATAAGAATTAAAATTCAAAACCAATTGATTAACAAATGGTTTAACCAAACAGTTGTCGAACACAAAAATACTCAATTATACAAAACAGATGCTTTACAATTGCCAATGAAACAAGGTTAGCCCTTAAGAGGGCTTATTTTTCCATTATTTTGAGTCTCTATAGACTCTAAATAATTGCAAACTTCAATTGAAAACATATTTATTTGACTCTTAATCCTGTTATTTGAATGCAATTCTCAAAAATTGGTCCAAAAATACATCTATTCATTAGTTGACGTCTATATAAATAAGTCACTAAAACTACTTATGACCTGATTTTTGGCAAACCATTCAAAGAGCTGTCATATTAAGGATATTCTTTCAATAATCTTCTCTCAAAAGTGTCATTAAAGTGATTTAAAACATCAAACAAAATATCCTAACATTAGTCATGAATTCTAGGCTTTAATAGAGTTTTTAGAGAAAATATGAGCAATCATTTCAAAAGCAATTAGTAAATAATTGTTTTTAAACTATTTAGGCGTTAAATATTTTTCTTTTAAAATGTTCTTGAAAATGTTTGCAGTAAATAAAAAACTTTTTAAAAAGTTTTGAAAATTAATTCTTTTATATAAAGTTTGTCCCAATAATAATGATTTGATTAATAAGAGGTTTGCCGACGACTTGAGCCAAATCTAAGAGATATAAGAATTTGTGGGTTTCGGTGAAGAATTGCAGTAATCGTGAAACGAATTTTTTATGTAAAAAAATCTAAAGATTATAATGAAAAGGACACACCTCTCAAGTGGTTATATTTCCAATCGATTTCATGGGGCACTCAAATCATTAAACGTTAACCATTTGTAACACTTAAAGGCTGTCCGCTTTCCACGAATTAATTTTTATTATTAATTTATGAAAAACTATTGAATTTATTGAAAATTATGATCAAAATTGATAACAAATTTGAGACAAGTTTTGCGTTTCAATAGTTTTTATGACAAATTGAGGATAAAAAGAGTCATTAATGAAAACAGTTGTTTAACACATTTAAAACATTAAACTTCCGCACAATTGCTTTTTTCAAACATTTATTGCAAACTTTTCAATGAATATGATTTGAATGTTTTAACTGAACCGGAATATTTTTATCGATCAACATTTTCCAATAATTCATGTGAAAAAGGAATCCGAGCATTAAGTCATGTTATTTATTGGCAATAAATGTGAATAAAGAGTCAATACTAACATATTTCAAAACCAAATTGAATTTCATAAGACTTTTAACCGAAAGTTATTAAAGTAAAATCAAATTTTCGATTAAAAACAAAACAATAACTTTAAATCAAATTCAAAGATAATACAAAATTATTGCTAAAAAATTTGTGCCAACACTGGGAGAGAATAAAAGTTGAATCAATAAAACAATATTTTACCCAATTATGGCATTTATGGCATTCAAAAGGCTTTCCGATCGCTTTTGAATTAATAATAAAATAGTTTTCTCAAAGAATTTGATTTGAAAATCACTGGTCGTAACCAAAACACGAAATGAAAGTTTAATATAAAAATACTTAGTTTTTATACACGAATTATATAGAGTTGAAGAAACTGACGATCAAAACATGTTATATAATATTAAAGCATTTTTTTGCATAAAAATAGTTCATTAGGTTTTTCATTAGGTTTTTCTAAAGAATTCCTCTCAAATCAACATAAAAACAAAACTCTTTTTGGGAATACTTGTGGGAAATGTATTCACGTTTTTCATCAAACAGTCCAACACTTTATAATTCAATGATTTTGAGAAAACTAATAATAAAAGATAAAACTTTTCTCTCATGTGATAAAAATTTCAGATTCGTTGTCGGCATCACAAGTAATGACACACCAATTGTCTGAGAAGATTGGCCGACAGTATCGACGCCGAACATGGAGTCAACATTCAATACAATCCTAACATTTCATAAGGTATTCGACACAATAAAAGTGAGAATTAGTGAGAAAGTGTCTGAATCGAGTGCATCGGCCATCAAATACACAGACAATAAGAATAGTTTTTTTGTGAGGTTTTCCTAAATAATTACAGAAAAGAAGAAAAAATTGGTTCTATAGATAAATACAGAAATTCTTTCTACAAATGCCAACATTTGAATCACAACTGAAAAGTTATTTTTTTATTATCGAAAAAATTGCATTTATATAAAGTATAACATTGAAGGAGAGTTACGGTTGAAATTCCTTTCGTGAACTCAGGATTGATCTCAAGTCTCGACTCCAGTCTTAAGAAAATTTGAGTTTTGAGTTGTGAGAGAAAGTGAACGGAAAGTTGGAGTCAGTCATTAAAATAGTATATTATATGAGAATACGAATCGAAAGCATATTATACTCAAAAGTATTATTATTAGTATTATAGTAAAGAAAATCTTGCCGTCGTCTCCATAGGAGGGGCTCAAGTGTTGGCACTGGCAGTGAATTAAACGGTACAACGACACCGCTTTCATCTATAAAAACCGATTGAAAAGTTTTAAATAAATATAAATAAATTGCTTCCATTTATACGGAGTAACCGACACATGAATGACCGGCAAATGAAGGCCACAACAGCTAAAGCACACGACAACTCATCTCAAGACAAATAAATACAATTATCTCTGATATGAAGATCG
>JAQFZI010000979.1:0-11869 GCA_034695605.1 Eupelops occultus
CACCATTACTACTGCTACTACCACCACCACCACCTCCACCACTACTTCTACTGCTACTATTACCACCACCACCACCAATATTAGTGCCACTACCACCACCAATTACTACTACCACCACCACCACTAACACTACTGCTACTACTACCAACACCACTACTGCTACCACCATCACTTCTACCACACCACCACTACCACCAATACTACTACTGCTACTACTACTACTACCACCACCACCACCAATACTACTACTGCTACTACTACTACTACTACTACTACTACCACCATTACTATTACCACCATTATTATTATTACTACTACTACCACCACCACCACCACCATTACTATTACCACCATTATTATTATTACTACTACTACCACCACCGCCGCCGCCACCACCACCACCACTACTACTACTATCACCACCACCACCATTATTATTACTACTACCACCACCACTACTACTACCACCACCACCACCACCACCACTACTACTACCACCACCACCACCACCACTACTACTACTACCACCACCACCACCGCCACCAAATGTTTAAACGCATAGAAATAGTCTAAATAGGGTTCCTTAGGTTCCAATTTTCCAAAAATTGCCCAAACATTTAGGGAATGTTGCTACTAAGGATTGTTGAGTTCATTGCTAATCGAAGTTTTATCTGACCAATCTCAAATTGAGATAACCACAATTCGAACGCATGTCAGGACTTCCTGAGTGTGGAAGGACTTAATCCTGAGATATGATATCATTAATAAATCTTTACCACAAATGTTAGACAAATGTATTGAATATGAAATTATCTAACATTTGATCGAAAGAAATGTTTTTCAGTTCATTAACAATAAGTACTAATTTGTTTCCGTTGTTTTGCTCTCCAATCGTTTGGGTCTCAAATTAATTGGAGAATAAGAGAAATTAAGGAATAGTTCAAAGAGTTTGAGCTCAGGAATAGTTGACATAAATTTAGAAAACAAAGAAAACATTTCGCTATTAAAAGTGAAATGAAAACTCTTTACTTCTGTTTTACACTTTGTTTTCGTAAGTATTGCTGTTTTTGATTCACAAAAAGACTTAATTTGCAATTCAGTCAAAGTTCAAACAGTTTTGAGTGAATCTGAATGTGAAGAAGAGTGGTATCAATTTGGCGACAAATGTTTCAGATATCACAATGATTTAGCCGGAGCCAACTATCATGACGCGGTTTCCATTTGCTCACACACTCATGGAGCCACTCCCGTTACTATACATTCTGAGGAAGAATTTGATTTCTTAAAGGAATTAGTGTTTGAGAAGAAGCATGCAAAATATTCCGTTTGGATCGGTTTGGTTCGTGTCTCTAATGATTCTTTCAATTGGTTCGATAAAAGTCCATTCAATTACACCAATTGGGGACCCAATGAGCCCAACAATTGGCACTCAAAGAACTACTGCACTGTAATGAGTTCTGCCTCATCAGCTAAAGGCAAGTGGTTTGATGTAGGGTGTACCACTACTTATTTGGTCATCTGTCAGAAATATAAGGCCAAGAGTACAAATCAGTCGCTTAATGAGTCTGACTCAAGTGGTTCAATAGCTGACCAAATTAATATGGAATTGGACGCCGAGGATAACTCAGAATCAATTATTCTGAAGAATGAGTTGAATTCACTCAAAACATTGGGAAACGTAAACATAATTTTAACGATAGTTTTGTTTCTTCTTTTAATCGGATCTATACTTAAATACAATTATAACTTTACTTTTATTCGTCGAAACCATCGAAACAGTGATTTCTCTTCATTTGGCAACACTTTAGACAGAAATTCTAATATTTGATTCAAACTAAGTTTAATATTTAAATCTTTTTTGCAATAATTATAAAACTGTCTAGCTCAATAATTTATTATTTAAGCTAGACAGTTTTCAATTTCTGTTTTAGTAAAATAACTTTTAAACATTTGATATCTTCTGAATATAATTTTGAGAATTTTGAGAATGAATTCAAAATAAGAGAAAATTAATGATTACAATATAACTTGGATAAAACGGTTAAAAACTGATTGTCCCTTCTTGAATTACCCGGTGAATTAAGTTTTCCTATAAATAAATATCCCTTTTTAATAGAAATAAACTGAAAAAAAGGGTTTATCTTATTTCTAAAAACTTATTATTATTATTACATAATTAATATACTGTTATATTGTAAAATTGAATCAGGATAAATCATTTAATTATCTCATTTGATATTAATTAGAGTTAATATTATAACTCAATAATAATTAAATTATTTTAAAAATAAACCCAATTTTAATAACGCAATAGTTTTTCTGTTAATGAAAATTGCATTTAATATAACTATTGGTAAACGCTTTATATGTCATATATTCGCAAATATTAAACAATTTTTGGTGAATTCATAACAATTTTCACTCATTTTTAAACTTAATAAACAAAAAATTCCAAAAATTAAAATCTGATTATAAATATATTACAGCCTTTTTCACAATAATTGATTAAAACTTTCTTAAAACCATTTTTTAGACTTTAAAACTGTTTTCTCGATTAAATACAATGGACTTAACATTAATCTTAACTATAATTTTCTTGAATTCAATAGAATTTTAGTCCAATTATATAATGAATTCTAACCTAAACTATGATTAAAGACATTTAGTTATAGAATGTATTGAAGAGACAAACATTAAACTCTGGAATTAATTAGTGAGTGACCCAAACATATCGATATTCACTTTAAAGTAGACATAAGGGTAGTACTCTTGTGTACCCAGATTAAGGCCCGGAATGTCATCAATAGGTCCTTGAGATATAGAAGTGTCCAAATGGGCGTACAAGTGGTTTAAGAGGTCGCGGAGTTTGCGTTGCATTCGTTTGTTGGGATGTATTAATACCGATAGAAAGTTGACGGGAAGTCCGTAGCGAAGGACAGATTCTACAAAGAGTCGAAGCGCTTTCACGTGAATCCAAGCGATGAACGCCTCACTGAAGTTGACTTTAAGCCAACGCAATAATATCTGGTACTGACGTTTCATATCGTTCTCCAGTTTTGCGATTTCGTTCTTTCCCGCAGTTATGTCCTCTTCGTTGTATTGAAACTCTCGAACCACAAACTTGTTTTCGCGGGCGTGTGCTTTGAACTCATCCACCACTTTATTGAAAAGTGTGACAGTAAAGAGTCCATGGTCGTGGTCTTCAAATATTAGGTGCGAACTGCGCGGAACTATCATATCCGTCAACTTCTCGTATTTGGTCTGCCAGTCCTTGAAGTAGGCCTTTGGAACCACAACCAGTAATGTGGTCAAGTATTCGGAGCCTAAGACAAAGTTCTCCCGTTTGACTAATTCGCTTAAATTGCGGACCAATAGAGAACCCGTTTGTTTTCGTTCCAAAGATTGAAGATTTCCTCTCAAATTGTTATACGTAGAGGTCTTTGACTTCATATCGGTATCGATTTGACCGATTTGTTTATTTATGATATCCTGCAATGACTTAAGAGACTGTTTAATTGGATATTTTGCTAAATCCCACTGAAATTTAGTGATATATTGGGGCAAATCCTGTCCATTCGCCTGAAGATGTTCTAAGATCTGCTGCTGATTCTTATCTTTGCTGTCAAGAGTGTCGGCTATAGCTGCGGCCAATTTGCGGCAAACACTTTCCACATAAGTGTCCAATTTGTTTAAGTCATCCGATAGTCCAACCAATTGGTCTAAAGTACCGACTTTTAGGTCTGGGATATGAAACTTATAATTCTTGCAGAGATCTGTCTGACGGCCAGTCATTGCATTTAACGACTCCCAAGTCTGTTGACAAGTCTTCTCCCCCGGGGCTGATATAAGCCAATACTCCATTCCAGACATTGCCAATAATTAATGGTAATCAACGAATCACTAAAAGATAAATCGATAAACCATTCAATTAGTGGGCGTTTCTCATATCAAAACCAATAAAGTTGTTCACACATTTCGTTAGATTTTAATAATAATTAAAATTTAAAAAGACTTACAAATGACTAAAAATCAAAATTTGTTTATTAATTGATTGAATTATAGTCAGACTTATGACTAATAAATTTAAATTATGATATAATAACCATTTAATATCAACAACACATCAAAACAGTTATCAATATTTACATAATATTTAACACTATTTTGTGTCGATTTAATTGTCACGTGATTTGAAAGTATGTTTAATAAATAACGCCATATTATATTTGATCAGTTTTTGAGCAAAAATACGAGGATTTGATGAAAAGGGGTTTGTTTTTTGCAAAAATAGTTATGAATGAAATTTAAGTCAAGGTTTCAAAGTTTTATTGCAATTTGCAATTGATTTGTTTGCACTAATTATGCCTTAAATTGTGTTTTAGTTTTATTTTGTTATAAATTTTAAATAATTTATTTTATTTTATAAGAAATTTAAACTAAGTCTTATCAAAAAGAGATGATATAATAGAATGGATTCCCCAAAGAAACCAGACTTTTATTCTTCAATATTAAGCGCTCAACAAAATGATTGTCAATCAAATTACGGAAAAGCTTTTGTCCTCTATTTAGATGGTATTAATGGTCTGACCACTTATCTCAAGAATGAAGCTAATAATAAGTTGGACACAATCGGTACCTCAAATATTGATCCGAAGCTCGTCAATGGAGTCAATACTCTTAGAAATTGTGTCGAAAGACTTTTAATGATAACTGAATTCTCTGATAATAACAATGAATGCAATTGTATTGATTCAAACGATTCCAGTAGTGATTTGGTCTCAAAACTAAATAATCATTCAATCGATGAATTGGATTCATTTCAAAGCAATAAAATTGAAGATTTGGAGAATGAGACCAATGTTTTAATTCCGATCTCTTCATCTAATCTTCAAAAAGCATTAAAAGAAAACGCATTTTTGCACAAAGTATTTGAAACTCGATTGAGAGGAACAGCCGATCCCTTCAAAAGGGCTTCCCTTAAGTTGGAACTAAATCGAAGAATAGCCGAAAACATAGAATTGGCTAAAAATAAGGACAAAGAGTTATACCATTCAATGCATTTACAGCAACGAAAAACATTAGAATTGGCGGCAAAAAAATTAGTACAACAACAAAGTGTCTTAAATCTGGACAACGAGTCGATGATTGTCGACAACCAAAGCCAACAACAACTTTATGCACAGATTTTAGACTTTGAGTCTAAAAACATTGATCTCAGCCAACAATTCCGTTGTCTAAGTCTTAATCCGGATAAGTCTGTTATCACTCAAATCATAATTAGAATTCTTAAGTGTAAAGAACATCCTCTGACGCAATGGATGGACAAATTCCAAATACAAATCATTCATATAATTAATCCATTGCTTAAACAGTATCTAAAGCGCCGAACCATTGATAGCAGAAAGTGTTCAGAAAGTGATGGAAGAACCTCTTCGTCTTCCTCTTTACAATCATTAAATAGTTTTGATTTAATCGATGAAATGGATGTAAATATATGTGAAGTCGAATCGGAAGCACTGATCCGTCACTTCACTCACATCACAACTGATATATCGTTATCTCACGAAACCATTACTTTAATGTTTTCTCTAATAATGTTTGACAATCAGTTATATTACAAACCCTGTAATTATGACTTGTGTCGGGAACAGCACTATTTGGTTCATACCATTGTTTCCCATTATTTCTATCCTCCTATTTGGACGGCATTTAAATACTTGTTTCGTATTGTCTTCCATAAACACGAAAAGGAATTAAAAGAAGGAATCAACGAATTTCTTAATACAAATGAAATGATTAATGAATTTGGAGATAATTATGAGGAAAATGTTTTCGAAGACATAATAGCTTTACTCAAAACTCTAATAGAATTACAGTCTCCGTACGAAAAACTCAAATTAATGGTTCGTTTGGTACAAAACTTGTGCGTAAAGATTAAATCTAATTCAGAGGACTCAACCGAAGCTTCCGCCGATGATTTGGTGCCTGCCTTATGTCTTTCAGTCGTAAAATCAGGTTACCATCAATTGATATCTGAATGCTATGCTATCGAACAATTGGTGGATCAGAAGTATTTGTTGGGCGAAGAGGGTTATTGTCTTTCATCGATTATGACAGCCTTGAAGTACATTCAAATGCATTCTTCCTCTGATCAAAATGGAGATCAGATTCAGTAGAAAATTAGTTTATTTTGTGATTTATTTAGTGATAAATATTTTTGACTAATGTTTGATAATTATGTTATTCAGGGATTTGTTTGCTTTAATGCAATAATTTTCATTTTAAACTCTTTACAAATGACTAATCATTTAAAATGATTTAATAAAACAGTTTTGAAACTTTTAAATGATTTAAAAATAAAGGTCTAAAATAAGAGGTAATGTCCTTCAGTTTGATTCGTCACTTGTTTTGCGTTTCCATAACAACAATATTGAGATTTAAAGTAAACAAATAAGAGATCTGTCAGTTAAATAAATTGGGGTAAAAACCATCCAAACAAATGCAAACCAGTGATGTCTTCAGCCAAAGACGACGAGACTTTACCACTCGGAGTGTTTTTAGTGAAGTCGGACAGTAAAGAAGAAAAATTATTGTTTCGGTTTCCGTATAGTATTGACGATACAAAAGAGTCGATTGTCAACAAACAGAGCAAATATGCGATTATCATCACTGAAGACACGTTCAACAAAGATGATAATAACTCAATTGACAAACCCATCGGAAAGTCCCAACAAATGCCCTCATATTCAGATCTCACTTCTTCGATATCTACTCAAATGGCAAACACTTCCACTAATGAGACAATCGCTAAAGTGATCGGAATAACAGATAATTCTTTTTCAAACTTATTTGCTGTAAATCCTAAACTTTGTGGACAGAAGTTTGAACTCAAAGTAAATGACATCCGATTTGTTGGACATCCAATGATTCTGACGCGCGGACAGAAAGAGCTGTTGATATTCAATGTTGTTTTCGCTCTGAAGGCAAACGCGAGTCACGACATCGTCGACTGTTATCACGAATTAAGTCAGAAAATTGCTATCGGTTTGCATTACGAGGAAAACCGTTGTGGATATCTCAGTGCTGAGACCAAATTGATGGTTGCCCTTCACGATGAAGTATCAGCGTTGCCAGAGGACAGCCTACATTTTGAATCTCCTTATAAACTGATTTTAGGGAAAAGCAGATTAGCTAAAGATTTAAAACGTGTTTACGAGAGTCTGTCCACAACTGGTTTGGTCCGCATTCGACTCAATCGTTGGATTGAAATAAGTTTTTGTTTACCACAAAAAGTGCACCGCCTTATGCTTAAGACTCACTGCAAAGTGCCCTCAATTAGTCCTCAAAATATAAACAATTGTTTACAATGTTTACGCCCATATCACGCTATCCTACTCTTGGTTGACATCCAGCAACTTCTGGACTCATTACCACCGGATGCTTCTCCTGCTTTCATACGTATAGTAAGAGTGGCCAATCCTATTAAGAATTTATTGGAACTGTCGGCTGACGCAGACATCACTCTTTCACAAGTGTTTCATATTGTGGCACAACTGGTCTATTGGGCCAAAGCAACCATAATATACCCTTTATGTGAGAACAATGTCTATATTATTCATCCGTTGGCGCCGACTAATGTTGACTCGCCTTTAGTCGAAAAATTTGATGAAAGATTTCCTGCAACTGATTCTCTTCTAAAATATTTGTCAAAATTCTCTTTAAGTATGTCTTTAAGTCAGTTAAGGAATCCAATGGACGCTCCCTATCAACAGGTCCAACAGGTATTCATAAATTCTCTAAATGGTTAGTGATATTAATTTAGACCTGATATTTGAATTATAGGTGCAAATAGTTGTTTGGTTACTTCAGCACCGACTGCTTCTTGAGTTGCATACATACATATTTTTGGTGCCACTCTCGCAGTCATCGCCTTATATAACAAAACGCGTATCGCAGTCACATTCAGAGCGACCGCAAAGCTCTT
Organism: Eupelops occultus; assembly: GCA_034695605.1. Taxonomy (NCBI): domain Eukaryota; kingdom Metazoa; phylum Arthropoda; class Arachnida; order Sarcoptiformes; family Phenopelopidae; genus Eupelops; species Eupelops occultus. The sequence goes on from JAQFZI010000979.1 coordinate 7,985, forward strand.
TGACTATGACTGACGTGGATTTGGTTGACTTCAGCGCCGGCAGTTCTTTCCCGAGTGAAGATTCATTGGCTACGAGTCCGGCCAATGCAACAAGTCTTCAGCATTCGAGTAAAAGTACGTCTGAAGATGACTTATCGTCACCAAAATTCTCTTCATCATTAGTAGAGGAGACGGGAACTGCTATTCTTAAAGAGATTGGACTTTTACAGCCAGAAATCGAGTCAATCCTTAGAGTGCCGTCCAGTAAAAACTTGGAAGACCTCAGGCTATTTGCAAAACTCTGCCCTTATTTCAATGGAAGACATCATTTGGAAGACATTATGTATTACGAAAATGTAAGGCGCGGCCAACTCTTGGCTCTGATTGATAAGTTTAGAGATGTACTGTTCACCTGTCAATATGAAGACTCTGCCGTTTCTGAGTTGTGTCCTTACAATCAAATCACTTAAATGACATTTTAGACTATTTTTGTTATTTTTAAGGTTTTGATAAATTTTTATACAAATTCTGTAATTCTGTAAAAATAATGTTTAGATTTAATTTACAAACAAAATGGTTGTTATTTATCAAGAAGTGCTCGAATTTAAAGAATTCTAATCGAAATACTTTCGGATATTTTTTTAAAAAAAAAATTATGTATATTTTGATGCAATTTTCGAATCAAAGTCAGAGCAAATTGAAAGACAAGTTTATATAAAACGAATTATTAATTGAAAAAGTTTTGATTAATTAATATAATGTAAGAAATGAAGAGAGAGTTCCACTGTTTGGATGAAAAAGTATTCTTACAATCGATTTTCGCTTCTATCTGATAGCAAAGTAAAGCTATCATCCCTTTCCCACAGCGATGTAAGCGCTCATTGATGAAAGTCATTGCAGAGAGCAGTCGATGCCCAGCACTCGCATCACATCTACGGCTCGCGTGTCTTCTCTGACAAAATCATACGTTTTTGGTAGAGATTACTATATATATAGTTATACAAAGTTTTTCTTTCGTCGAATGCATACATTTTTTGCCAAAAATACACAGAAATTAACTTAAAAATTGATACCAAATAACCACAAATCAACATTTCTAAACTTCAACTTGTTCAATTATGGAACTAAATCTTTTCTATTGGTTGTCATCCATTATATTGACATTAAATATAGTGACGAAATGTTTGTCTTTATCTAAAACGAGCGGTAAGTGCGGCAATACTTCACTCCATATGTAGTTTGAATCAAAGATAATATGTTTTATTGAATTATGAAAATAAGTCTCAATAAGTATTGCATTTATACATAAGGTTCTGATTCGGATGACCGGTGCAATCGAACCGTTGAAATTTATCAGACAGTTTCTGGCCCTCCAGTCACTGATTTGAATCGAGGAAAGACATTGCACTGCACGTATCGCATTAGAGTTCGACCCCAGAGAGATGACTGGATTGTATTCGTCCGTTTCACGCGTATGAGGGTGGGTGAGCCCAGTCCTGACAGACAAAAGTGTATCGGAGGTTACGTTCAAATAGTGGACGGCTATAGAGAAACTAATCACTCAAACAAAGATCATTCGGGTGAGACTCAAATTTCAAAGCATAGAAACATTTTTTTTGTCTAAAGTATTGAATTTCGAGTCGAAAAATATTATAATAAATGCAAATAAAGTCTTATGATTTGCATATAGTCTGTGCTTAACTCACTTTCGGTATGTCTGATAGGTTACTATTGCGGAGAAATCGATACTCCGAAGACATTTATATCTGAGACGCCATACGTTAAGGTTGTGTTTCATGTGGACAGTTATCAAATCGATAGCTATATTCAATTCGATGCTAATGTCGAACAACAGAATTCAGTCAATAGTCGTTATGGACAGTTTCATCAGCTCTATCCACATAGGCGAGGTGTTGCTGTTCCAGGCACTTATTGCGAAAAGAACTACCCTGACTGTTCCCCTGGACCGCGCTGTACTCTCCAATCTCCCGGTCAGTCAACTAAATGCTATTAATATTTATATCAAATAAACCGATATTATTGGTATTGTTCGCAATTTATCGGCCTTTTTGTCAAAAATGAATAAATAAAATCACATTTCTTTTGGTAAAACATAATTACATTGAATTTGATTTACAACTTATTGAACACAAATTCATTGATTTTATGGCAAAAGTTTTCAAATATTGGAAATTTTAATTTAATTTAAATTCCACTGACATTTGTTTGGAGACACTTAAGAATCTAATCCATCAAAATTGTAATTCGATGTCTGGTAATAAAAATGAAATATTCTTTCTCTTTATTAAAGGTTTTCCGGGAATATATGGACGAAACCTCCGGTGCAGGTCTGTTAACATTTTATATCATAATCTTTCTTCTCATAAGACTCAGAGACAGCAGAGACGGGCATTTTTGGGCACAAGAATGGAATGACTGCTCATAACATTTTAAGGACTATTGATTTTATTATTGACTTATTTCAATAAAAGAGAAAAATAAACACATTTTCAGAGATTCTCAAACTTTGGCTGATTTTACGATTTTTGGAAATCAGAGGAAATAACATAAATTTTATATCCCATATGACCGCCACTGAGAGACACTTCAAATACATTTTTCTTGTTATAGTGCGAGAGCTGTCACTTTAATGTAGAGTCGCGGATATTGCACTCATCCTTGTTCTCAGAGTCTGTTTAAGTCTCCCCTCTCTTCCCCTTCTAATCTATTTTATATAAAAATGAAACATTTTCTCCTGTTTTTGGTTACATTAATGTAAGAGTAAAACCATATAAATATTATTATTTGTTGTTTAGATACCACCTGAACGCCAGACACAGTTTTGTGGGCTTAGAGCTCAGTGCGTTTGACGTTGACGGACAGGCCTGCGATAACCTGTTAATGTGTTTTCCACGTCCAGTCAGTACTAAACAAAGTGAATGTCCGTTTGATTACGTGCGCATTTATGATGGAGCCGATGAAAATAGTCCCATCATTGCAACTCTCTGTGGAAAGTAAGCAAATTTAATAAACTCTGCCTATAATTGTATAACTGTGTGAACACATCGTTGGCCACACAGTTCAACATTAGGCTGATTGAAGTAATGTTGGCTCTACTCTAATAGCTTTTGACGATCACTCGTCTCTCAACTAAACATTTTCTGCACTTTATTTTAGAGGACGCATTAAATCGAGTATAATATCCTCAACCAGTAATATGTTGGTAGAGTTCGTCTCCTCTCCAGCCGGTCCTCTTCTCAGTACTGGCTTTCATTTTAAAGCTGACGCTATCATAGATACTGGCAGCTCTGAATCGATACAGGTATAGAAGTTCTTTTAACTGATCCTTTTTTACAAAGACTAACAATACTTTCAAAAAAGCTTTTGAAACACTCTTTTAATACTGGAGTCAAAAGTGTTTTGAATACCTTTTTTAAAGAATACAAAGTTTTATTGAATTCTTGCTTTCATTTGATTTGTCAAAAGAGAAAATATTATTTCATTTATGAAAACTCACAAAAGATTTCAACGAATGAATAAATATTATTATTTCGATTCCAATCAAAATGAAAGCAAATGAACTACAAATTAGAGTTGAGCTCAGAATAAATAAAGAAAGCAATTGAAATGATTATAAGTGTTATTACTTTGGAGACCAATGAAATATTTTCCTAATTGTAATGAAGTTATGGAAACTGATGAGCTCCAACACAATTTACATAAAGTCATGAGCACCGGTAGCAAAAAAGAATTGTAAGCTTATAATAAATATTTGGTGCTATATATCAAAATGTATTTGAGTTGTCCTTAATATAAGTAACGCACGTATATAGTGTGACCACCTCTAAAAAGAGGAATCCAGTAGTTTTCAATCTAAAATCCAGTAGCTTTCCAGGAGTTTTCAAA
>JAQFZI010000980.1:0-11865 GCA_034695605.1 Eupelops occultus
ATATGCTTTCAATTGAATACCACTTCATTCGATTCTTCTCTAAAAAATCAGGTTTGGGTCAAAAGCGGAGTTCAAGATTTAGAACAAGTTATTCAAAATATGCTGGCCTTTCAAGTCAATGGATTTTTGGATCCAATCACTAAACAAATAAAGACATCACAAGACATTCGTCACAACTAATTAAATCCGAATAAATGTTTATTTAGTAGTTTTAATCAAATTTATTGAAAGCATTAAAATAATTATGGAGTGCCTATCAGTCCTGACCAATAAATACTAATTTCAAAGCTTGTAGTCCGGTGTAGCAGTAAATGCCATAATTCTCCTCTCAGTTATACCTAAATATAATAATAGAAATCAAAGTAATTATTGAGTCCTTTATTATAATATTATTATTCGTTTGGCGTTCAATAGAATCCCATTTTTTATTCTTTATTTTTTTTTGTCACTCATTTGTCTTTAATTAAAAGAAATCTTTTAAAATACTAATAATTTATTGAATTTTATTGAAAAATAATGAAAACAAACTAAAAAAATGACAAAAAATAAATAAAACTTAATAACAACGACGAGAAGATTCAGGATATCTGTCCTTAAGTTGAGTTTTAAACTGACGAAAGAGAGCCCGATTCCTCTCCTGTTCCAAATCCTTTTCCTTATGGAAAGAGTCGGCGGTTTTGAATCCTTTGTGAACAACAAATGCTTTGTTGAGAACTGAAAATCTATAGCCAGAGATATGGAGTTCACAAACCTATCAAATGTTAAAATATTTATTTGACAATAATTTTAAAAATAAAAGGAAATGTAATACTTGACTGATTCTATTGAAGCCGTATTGTCGAAAGCGCTCGTCATAGAGGGGCACAGAATTAGAGCTGATATAGAATGGTTCCCAGGGGTCTCTCCACAAGACCTCAAATAAAATGCCAAACTTGGCTGTAGGCGAGTGCTTTTGCCAATTCTCATATTCGGTATACTTTTGGCACTTCCAACACAAGTCTATATAAAAGGGTCGGGCATTCTTTGATTCAATCATTTCCAATAATTGTTTCTTATTTTTTGGTATCAACCGATTAATTGTTTCCAATTTGAGATCTGTTGTGTCAGCGATGGTAATACTGTTTACTTCATAGGCGGGAACGACGTACACAACTTTTTCCTTTTTCTGTTGTTCAGAGAACAGACCGTTTTGTTGCGCGAATTCATAGAACTGTTCGTAGAGACGATCGTTGGGCACCAAATCCACGTCAACTACAAACGTATATTCTGTCAAAGAATTTCTTCGCGCGACGTTTCGCAACAAATTATTAGGATATGCGACGCCTGAGTGGCCGTAATTCACTTGATTTGATTGAATAGATTTGAGTAAACTTTCGATTCGATCGCAATTATGTTCTTTTGAGATGACATCAATTGGTAGTCGAGGAGAGAGTGTTGTGGCGCCGATCGCCGGCTTTGGAACACTTAACGGATAAACCAAATGAAAACTTGTGTTTTGACGAATTGGTGGATAACAGCGGCGCAGAAGTAATATTGTTTCGATGGCTAATGGAATGTCTTGAGATAAGGCGAACACTGCTATTGAGGCCAATCCGTGCCATCGATGAGACAAAAGACCCAAATTATATAATTGAGATACACTTGACTGCGACACAAGAGTTATGTCGTGACGGATGTGATTACGAGATCCCAAAGATTGGCAGCGAATCAAAAAGTTTATTATATGATATTCACCGGAAGAGTCTAAAACACTGGTTTGTCTGACCATTTGATGCATTCGTTTTCGATCAGTTTCGACATCAAAGTCATTATATTCAGTAATCAGTTCTTCAGTGAATGTCTTCACTCTCTTTCGCCTTTCATTTCGTTTTGCTTCCAATCGACTCAATAAAGTCATATGAATTACCTTTAATTACAATCATTTTAAACGATTAGAAAAGTATTGAATAATTATCACTAAATGGTGTAAAACCTGTAAAACGGCGATAACGAAGACTAGCAAAAGAACTGCTCTCTTCCAGAAGATTGCCATTTATTATGTCTTTTGTTTGACTCGAAAAGTAATAATTTGTAGAATTGACTGAAATATTGATTTGACACAACATTTGGCCCACATTTAGACTAATCTTTGGTTTATTTTAAATCAATTCAAAATTGACTCAAATTTTAAACATTTGTTTACATTTTGTTTTTGCACTCAAATAACGTTATTTGGCCTCAGATTGAGACCAATTCAAGTCTGAATCTAATTTCATATTTAAAATAACTAATCCATTTTAGTTATTCTCTTATTATTTGTACTTGTTCAAATAAAATGCCAATTCGGTATGTTATTGTTCAAATGTTTACAATTCAATAACAAACGATTTCTCTCAGTCTATGGGCTCCAGAATTGAAGTCTCACTTCTACTCCCTTTTTATTCACAAAATACGATTAATTAAACTTTAATTTATAAATTTGATGGACACAATTAAATATTTATTTCATTAAAATTCTATTAAAGAAAATAGAATATTTATTCTTTAAATTAAATTGATATGGATGTAAATTTCTTGTAGATTTTCAGTTCATTTAATTTAAATGTAGTTTAATGTTATTTGTGGTGATAAAAAAATAGTAAACAAACGTGTTTTCAGTTTAAATAACTTTAAATTGAATGTCAATAAAACTTAATAATTATGAATCGTTTCATTAAAATCAGTGGTAAATTACAATAATTTAAATACAATTCAATATTATTTAAATTTCTTTTCCTTTAAAAAGCATTCAAACCATTGAAATGTTTGAATTTCAATGAGAAATGTGTCCGTCATTTGCAGACATCAGTTTTGGGACGACAGCAATGGTCACAACAACCTTCTATTCAATCAGAATCGGGTGAAGAACAAATGGATTCACTTATAAATAAGGCATATGAAGAGTCTTTAAGAGATGCGGACTATTTTGGTGTAAATAAATTATTTACAGTCAGACAACTATTTGAATCGAGAGTCCATTTCGGACACAAATTAGGAACTCTTAACCCACATATGACTCCATATATTTTCGGCTCCCGTTTGGGTCATCTTATCTTAGACTTGGATCAAACGGCCCAAAGATTACGTGAAGCCCTCAACTTCACGGCTCACATCGCTTTCAGGGGAGGAATCATTCTATTTATTAACCGATCACCGAATGTAAGACAATATTTCTTTTAATTTGAATATTATTTGAATTAATATATGAAATGTCAAAAAGACGGGTCATTTAGTGGAGCGAACGGCCAAAGAGTGTGGACAGTATAGTAACTGTCGTCAGTGGAAGAGTTCATCTTTTTATGACTCGACCCGATTTTATGGAGCGGTCACTCGTTTACCAGATTTGGTTATATTCTTGAGTACAATGAATAATGTGTTCGAAACACATCCGGCGGTCATTGATTCGTCCAAAATGTTAATACCAACTGTTGGAGTGGTGGACACCAACAGTGATCCAACTTTGATAACATATCCGATTCCGGCCAACGACGACACTTACGCTTCAATTCAATTGTTTTGCAATTTATTTAAACAATCAATACTTTTAGCAAAAGAGAAACGAAAAAAATTACTTAATCTGTAAAAAAATATTTTCTTCGCAACAAATAAATACAAAAAATATTAAATAACTGTTTATTTGTTTTATTATTTGTTTATTTGTTTATTAGAACTAAAAACTTTCCATAAGTTTAAATCACGTAAACAACAGTTATTACTTTATAATAGAATCTATTCAATAAATAGATGGGTCTAAAATAGGGATAACCAAGCTCAGCCGTCATAAGGAGATAAAAAAATAGTAAAAATAAATTTTTGTAAGACCACAAACTATTCTTGGTACTTCTCTTTGCCCTTAGATTTTCAAAAATCTTAGGATAGAATCAGCATGGTTATTCATAGTCTAACCTAAAATTAGACCCATTTACTAGAAAATTCTAGGTCTAGATCTACACCTTGTACATAAATAGATAGTAAATGTAATTCAAAACATTTTTTACATTTTTTTATGGATTCACTTTTATTTCTTTTAAATTAATTTTGAATTTTTATTAGCAATTGAAAGAAACGAAGTGATTCGGTAAAATATGAGCTTGATACTATCCAATCACTATATCAAATGACCAAAACGAATAACAGTATCCAATGAATATAAGCACAACCGGTAGTTCTATTGTAGTGTTGACTCATTTAACGTAAAATGTTTTCCAATCAATAGTAAAACTTTTGTAATCAGTGGTGACAGTAGTTGTAATGTTGACACTACTGTATGGTGTCGTGCGGTAAATCATATTGACCTTTGACACTCACACCTCTTGGCCAATGTCTAAATGCTGTAATTGACGACTAATGGCTATTACTCTTATCGATATCGCAGCCAATCATTTGTTAGTCTCTTCATTGAAGTACAGGTTTTTGATTCGATAAACTCTGAAAAATAGAGAAAAATAGTCCAAAAACTATATTTTTCTATATTTCATATCATTTGTTCGCTTCGTTTCATTAATCAATCGATTGTTTAGTGATTTGCTTTATTTTCAAATTTTTCAAAGAGTTGTAGATTTGAATACATTTTTCAATATTTTTCAATATTTGTGTCTCTAATAAGTGACCACCGAATGAATGGCTCCGAATACCGACAAAAGTGACAATCCGTCCAACAAACCATTCAAACAAAGAAAACCTTTAAGTGAGTACAAAAACAATCTTGTTATATATTTTAGTGAAATATTTAATAAAGGGATGCCCCAGAACACATTTTAAAAATACGGAAATAGCTTTCTCAATCTTCAGAAAAGCAAGGAGTATATATTTCCGTGACCAGAGAGGGGGGCAAACTTCTTTTTATTCGAATATATGGTTACGGTTTCTATTATCCACTTTTCTCATATTCTCAATTACCTAGTACATTTACAAATATACATGTATTTGTACTTGTTTTATCTTGTAGAACAAAAAAAACTAAATTTAGTCTTTGAAATGTTAAAAAAAGTTTTATCAAAATTGAAGTCTCGACAAAATTATCATTTGATTCAATTTGTTTTAATCGCATTATTTTTTTTAATAGCGACGCGAAGAGAAGAAGTCTGTGGAATAAGAGCTAAATTTCCGACTAAAATACCGGTAAGCTTTGAAACTTCTCAACAAAAAAACATTTGGAGCTTTAAAATATTTACCATGAAACTTGACAAGTTCGATAAATCTCGGAGGTTATTGAGTGATATTATATGCTGGAAGCTATTAGAATTTGATAAAAGACAAAGTGAAAACACATTATTACAAATAAATATATGGCTGAGTCAATAAAATAAAGATAATTAGGGATAAAGTTAATGATAATTTCCGTTCACTTAAGTGATAAATATTTTGAGTTAACAAATGTTTAGGTTTTGCCTTCAATTAAGATATTGTTTGAACTTTGAACTTATGTCTCAAATCTTGTGTTAATTTTTTAGGTAATAGTCGAGAGATATTCAAAAGAGAAAAGTCTTCCGGCATTAGACAAAACTAAATTTTTGGTACCTCAGGAGTTACCGATGGCCACATTCGTTACGATAATCAGGTATTATTCAAATTATAAAATCTATAGATTAAAATCGATTGAATCGACACTTGTCTATAAATTTATGGGTCAATGTTCTAAAACTATGAACATTAAACCCTTTTATCGCTCGACTCGCCATTAGATTACAATAACTTGAATTGTGATTGACTTTCAATAAATAAGTTGAAGGCAATAGAAGGCAATCCAATCAATCAAATCCAAAGAATAGAGCAAATGATAAAAATATATTTTTCACAACCAATCGATTTGTTGCCAACGGATCTGTTGGCAACAAATAGTCTTTGCGTTATATCTATTGTTTAAATTATTTGTCAGATAATGTTTTGAACTCTAAACTGATTATTCAATTAAAATATTGCAAAACAGGAATCGAATGCAATTGACTTCAACGCAAGCCTTTTATTTAATAATCAATAACCGAAGTATGGCTAATATGACCAAAACTATGGCTGAGATATATAAAGAGAACAAAGATGAGGACGGATTCCTTTACGTCACTTACGCCTCTCAAGAAATGTTTGGTTCTTCTTATGATAATTGTTGAGCCATTGATTATAATTTTGATTACTTGTATTATAATGTATTATAATCTCATTTGTTTTCACTCAAAACCAATTCAAACAAATTATTGTCAAATCATTTACTTTTATTTAAAACATTAATTAATTTTCATTTAATTGTTTTTATTGTTTTATGAATTAAATTCAAATAATTAACTAAACTACAGAATTGTTTGATGTGGGGGCTGTTGAGGGCATTGACGGCACCGCAGTATTCATAGAATTTAGACCTAAATCTGTTTGAGTAATACGTTTTGAGCCTTCAATCAACATATCGTGAATAGTCTTCGCGAAGTTGACCTGACTCTTAATTGTCATTATATACTGATTGTAAGACATGGAATCCTGAGACATGTTAGTGCTGGGGTCGGCCACATTATCCGTCTTATTGACATTGAAGGGCAAATACATATGACTATCTCTGGCCTGAATAGTACACTCCAATATTGTTTTCTATTTAATCCAAATTATAAATTAAATAAATTGTCTGAAAATGATTAACGACTCACTAAATGTAATTCAATTTGATTACAAATCGAAAGAAAGTCTTCCATCGCTTTATCGAATCGAACGACTAATTCTTCGCTCGTTTTTCTACAAATAGATTCAAAATAAGAGGAAATCAGTTTTTGATTAATTATTTAATTTGAAGGCTCAGTCTTATCGAAACAATGGGAAAAAGATTATTATTTATCAAAAATATTGTTAAATATTGTTTACTGGCTAAATTTAGATTTTTATCAATGGTGGGCCCCATTTATGGCCCCATTCATACTCAAAATTTAACTAAATTTAATAAAAAGTTTAATAAATGATTTATACATACAGTCCGCTATCAATTTGTGAGTTGTGCTGTATATTACTAGCGGCCACTCTCATCAGGGTCTGTAATCAAGATCAATTTAATAAATATTACAATTCATGATTTATTTGACTCTTATTTAAACTTATAAGTTATAACGCAAATAAACTTGATGTTAATCTTGGTTAATATTGTTTAAATGGTTTGAATAGATGTTTCCTAATTGAACTATTCCTGGAATAAAATAGTATCTAAAAGTTTGATTACATTTTATTTTGGATTCTATTTTAAACTAAAGATAATCATAAAAATCAATAAGAGATGACTTTTTATGGTGTTTATGGTGTGCACTATATCTGAGTATTTTATATTCAATTAAAGGAATAAATATTTTGATTTTCAAATAAGAATTTAAGAAAATGAGAGTATATTTACGGCCAGAGATTCCTTGAGAGACATAACTAATTGTCTCACTTTTGTAATCAAATCGTATTTTTGTTCATTTGATTGTTGTCCGCCCTGTTGTGTCTGTCCTGATTGGCTCTGTATTCCGTATCCGTGAGGTACTGAAGATATTGGAGGTCCACTCTGTTGATTGGCGGCCACCTGAGGAGGTTGTGTTGCCATCGATTGAGACATTTGTTGAGATCCTATTAAATGAGTCATTCACTCGATTTAAGATTATAATCAAATGTCTATAAATTATATATAATTGTATAGAATATTATTTTCTGTATATTAACAGAATATTAAACAAAATATTAAACAATTCTTTATTTTAAAAAAGTTTTCTTTTAAATTGAAGGCAATATTTGAGTGAAGATTATTTGAAAACTCGAATCAATAGATTTCAGTTATAAAAACTGTTTTATTACTACTTTGATTAAAACGACCAAAACAGTTGTTTCAAATCTATAAACAAATTTGAATATTCTTTCAATCGTTTACATAACAATATTGTCCAAGATTAAGTTTAAGATCAAATCTAAAAAGTTTGTTTTATTTTTCTGGATGTGAATTATCTGTGAAGAGGTTTTATTGTATTATTAGTGGCGCTGCGATCGCAACCAAATTACTGCCATTTTATCATTGAATTGATTTCGCATTTTTTGCAATTAATTTAATTTAAATTAATTTAACGAAAATGTTTACGACTAAGATATCCCGAAACCATTTAAATAATTTGGTTATAAAGCGTGGACTGAGTGGACAAACGGCAGCCAAGAAAGTGGAATCAGAACCATTGAGGGCACAGGAGTTAAAGACAACAACACTTCCAAATGGTTTAATTGTTAGTTCACTTGAAAATCATAGTCCGATCACTAGAATCGGAATTGTAGTGAAGGCTGGTTCGAGATATGAGCCCTCGGAACAAATGGGAGTCACACACACTTTAAGATCAATGGCTGGTTTCACAACTAAAGAGTCAACAGTTTTCGGAATCACCCGAAACATTGAATACGTCGGCGGAAGTCTGTCTGCTCTGACAACAAGAGATTATATGATTTATTTGTTGGAAAACGATCGCAATTATACCGACAAGAATTTAAAATATCTGTCGGACACTGTTATGTCGCCGGCGTTCAAACACTGGCAGATTAAAGACAATATCTATCGACAAAAGACTGATATATCGATTTTAAAGGACAGTCCACTATTACTTCTATCGGAAGCCCTACATTCTGTGGCGTTTAGAGGAGGGCTTAAGAATTCGATTTATTCTCCGGAGTTTATGCTCGGAAAGCACTCTTCAGAAATGCTGTCCAATTTTGTTGAGAACCACTTTGTCTCTAATCGAACGGCAATCGTAGGCACAGGTATTGAACACAACCATCTTTTGGAAAACATAGACAAACACTTTTCAATGGCCAGAGGAGATCGCGGCCAAAGTGGTCAGTCAAAATTCATCGGGGGGCAAACACGCATTGACTCAAATTCAGATACCACTTATGTTGCCGTCGCTACAGAAGGAGTCGGGTATTATTTAAATCTCTTAATTTGAAGACTTATTAATTATAATAATACTCTTTTTTGAAAAGACTTAAGAATCAAAAGGATGTTTTGGCCCTCTCTTTGCTTCAAACAATTTTGGGAACCGGTCCTCGCCTTCAATTCAATGATTGTGGAAACACTCTATTGGGTCAAGCAGTGGCCAAAGCAACTAACGAACCCTTTGCTGTTTCTGCCTTCAATATAAACTATGAGGACACCGGTCTCTTCGGTATAACTGTTGCCGCATCCCCTCAAGACATCGATAAAGCAGTGAAAGCAGCCGTTACTCAGTTGAGAAATTCGGCCAAAAATGTTACCGAAGAAGACCTCAAAAATGCAAAGTATTTCAAATTTATTTAATAAATGAGTTATTATTTCTTAATTATGTGATTATTTGCAGACATAGTCTTAAGGCGTCGACAATGATTGCTAACGAAGAACCTTCCGTTTTGGTTGAAGAGATTGGCACTCAATCTCTTACTTTGGGACAAGTGTTAAGTTTAAGTGATTTTGAGAAAGCTGTCGATTCAGTTACAGCTCAGGACGTGTCAACACTGGCTTCAAAGATAATTAAAACAAAGGGTGCGATGGCTTCTGTGGGAAAACTCCAAAATGTTCCCTATTTGGAGGATTTAGTCTAAAATGTAGTCCATATTAACTATTATTTCTGTTATTCAGTTTAGATGTAAATAAATAAATGATTAAATATTATAAGTTTTTTGCCTTTAATTAAAATATGGCCAAAACATTGACAGTATTTGCGATTTATTATTCAGTATTTAAAGAATGGTTTGTATTTTTAAAAACTGTTTAAATGGCAATCCTTTAGGGAGAGAACTGAGCAAAGAATTAAATAATTGAAAAATAATTGTTTTCTTTATTTATTAATTTCCAAGAAATATATGTATTTCTAAACTTAAAATAAAGGGGAGAGAAGAAGGGAATGGCAAAAATGAGTCTCTTCTAACCATTTCTCTTTTGAGATTTATGGTAGAGATCATTGACAATATGCTGATCCAACAGACCGACAAACCGAGCCATCATATAATGTTCATTAGTCTGATATCGATAACAAAACCTGTCTTTCACTCAACTTCATGACATTGTGCTAACACTGACCTTCACCTCACCGGTCAATGACCCAAAAAATGAATAAATAGGAAGTAAGAGTTTTTCAGAGCGACTCAGTTATTGCTAAGAAGACAGGGCTCACACTTTTATTGATTGTTCTTCAACTTTGAGTCTTCTGAAAACTTTTAGTTAAATATCTGATTATTTGTCCAAAGATTTTGTATTTTTGTGTTTTTGAATTGACTTTCAATGAGTGAAAGTTTCAAAAATGATATTTTTGAAGCGATATTTCAGTATTTTTCTAATAATTTTGTCGGTTTTAGCCGTTTATACAAAAGATAGCGATATTTCAGATATTTCTTTAATAAAAAGTTCACATTTTCTTCCAAAAAGTGATACAAATTTGATCAGAAATGTGTCAAACTTTAAAGGATCAGATGTCAAGAGTAAGAGTCCTTATGAAACAATTTCTTATGAAGCTATGCCAAAGCATGGAAGGGCTGGTATTGGTGTTGGTTCGGGTGGGGATATACTTTTCAGGGAGTTCTGGCATTCACTTTATGTGGACAGGACTACATTTAATTCTTCTTTTGCTTTGAATGTACCACTCTTTACGATAACAGTTCCTGGTTATGGTCGGGGTCTTAAATATGAGACGCCTCTATCGGCTCTAAATGTCGGTACGTCTTATAAGTTAAGCTTTGAATAACTCTTCAAATAATTTTAAAATATTTTCTTATGAATTGGTGGTCGGTATGGGGTTCAGGCAATATTGCAATGGTTGGAATTCTTTTCTTTTCGAGTATAGCCTTATGGTTACCCATTATATTTCCTGAAGATCTCACTACCAAAAGAAGTTTCGATGGAGACATCAGAAGTATTCCTAACATTTTGGCTAAACGTATAATCAATATATCGGAAGCCGTGATGGGAAGATCAATGAATTCAGAGGAAAGACAGGGTTTGGCTAACTTTATGACGAGCCGATTAGTAGGAGTATCAGAATCGATAATGGGTTGGGTTGAAAAATCTGTTGACGATTTGCCTAACTTTCCGCGTTTAGACGCACAGGAATGCATGAAAAGATGTATTTGCGAGGCTCACAATCAGCCCAAGAAATATGGTTTGACGGGTCTTGTCTTACAACTGTTTTTTCCGTAAGTCTGACTTTTAATCAATTTGTGAACAATTTATCGATTCATTTATCGTACAGTCCTTATACTGAAGCAGAAGAACCGCTGAAAATAGTGTCCAAATATCAGTTGGCGGCCAGATATGGACGACAAGACAATGCAAACTGTGCCGCACAATATGACGGCTGTTTAGTCAACTTTTTAGATTTGGTTCAGGGTCTGATAAACTTGGTGTTTTGAACTTATTTCGAGCCTTAATTTTTTTGTATCAATGATTTGACTTAAATTAGACAAAAATTGTATATTATTTAAAGTTTTTGTGGATATAATCTTAATTTATTTGAATTAATTTATAAATTATTTAAAAATAAATGTAAATTATATATATATTCGTTCGTTCGTTGTGTCCACACTATTGTAGAATTTTTACGACTCATTCAAAAATTTCATTGGGTTTCAAAAATTCAAAAACTGAATACTTATTTCAATAATAGAAATAATTTAAAACCAATTCTGTGCAAAATTAAAATTCTGTGCAAAATTAATGGCCCTCCGCTTCGCTCCGGGCTTAAGCTACCTTTAATGGACGAGTTGCCTGTGCACTTGTGTGCGTGAAGTCAGTTTCCTTGGCTTTCTTTCTCTGTCTTTCTCTGTCGGCCCCCTGATTCGAACCTGAAGCCTGTGCTTCGCACAGGCTATATGCCTATGCCTCTACCATTTGAGCTA
>JAQFZI010000981.1:0-11860 GCA_034695605.1 Eupelops occultus
AAAGTTCAATACATTAGTTATAAAAGTAAATGACAGGACATAAATATGAAGGCTTATAAATTAAATTCACTTTTGATAAATGATTACGACTTTCACCCAGAAAACAGTGAAAGAGAATCAACTGATTATTATAATAAATAAAGATATTCATATATATTACACATATATACAGTCATTGCAATTTATATATTTGAATAAGGGATGGCAAATAACAATTGATTAAGGGGGTTTCAAGTCAAGAGAATCATACTTGTGTCTTATCCTATTTATAATTAACCTTGTGGTATTAGATTATATAATATTATTAAAAATATTAAAATTTAAATCTAAACCCCTTGCTTTGTTTTGAGAAGAAATATTTGTCCAAGGTAGCGGAATTTCTAAATTTAAAAACGAACCTAGTTCCGAAGTAATTCTTGAGGTATAGAATAATCTTCCCTTACAGTAACTCCTAGTTAAGTTGAAATGAAGAAGTTTTATATAAAAATATAAGCAAGAACATATTTTTTGCTTTTGTAGTTTTGTGACACTCTCTTCATCTCTGAAATATGTATATTCTCAGAGTGTGAGCAACTTTTAGCCCAAAAGCGCTATTATTATTGAATATTTATTATATAAAATCGAGAAAACGGAAGATATACTTATAGTTCAGATGAATATATGATTTACAGTTAAAGGGATTCATAAAATATTTCTTTTAGTTTAGAGATAAGAAAAGGCAGAGAAACAAAACAAATGATGACTTGATTTCTGGAAGTTATCGGAATATATATACATATTATTACATATTATTGTTTGAGATTTAATTCTTCAGTTCTTTAATTCCTTTTTCTATTAAAAATTTAATGAAATTTGTTTTAATCTCTTTTCTGTTTTATTTTTAATCAGATTATAAAATCGGTTGAAATTAGTTTTGAAATGAATTTCTTTTATTTTATTAAAAAAAATTATTATTAAATTATTCAAAGGAGAAGAATGCCCTTTGTGTTAAAGCAATGTTCAAGGAAAAATTCAAATTAAAAGCCTTCTCTGTTTAATTGAATGGCACTATTGTATAGACTACCAGAATACTTAATCAATTAAAAATTTCCCAAGCTCATATCTATATAATTCAGAGGTTTCAATGAAGAAAATCTGATAGGAAAGAGCGATAAATCACCAAAGTGAGTTTGGAATCCTGCCCATTCTTGTTAATAGGCCTTCAGCAAATGTAAAATCAAATGTCTATTCAAGCGTTCGGTTGAAATCTTATAAATATTTCTCAAGACTTTTGTCTTGTGTTTTATCAAATAGTAGAACGAAAGGGAAGAAAATATATGTGAACTCAAAACTAACAAAATTGATCTCATTTTTCAATAAAACGAAAGAGGAATCCATGAATAGAGAATTGAAGTCTTGGCCTTCTTTGAGATGGGGAGAGAGAGAGAGAGAGAGAGAGAGAGAGAGAGAGAGAGAGAGAGAGAGAGAGAGAACACTAAATGTCTCTTTTGGTATCGATTCGGAAGAAAAGACCAGATTTGAGAAACCGTTTAAAGACTAAAATGAATAAAATTGCAATTACTTCACAAAAATCAATGAATAATTGCTTTGTAATGAATAATATTCGCATTAAATTTGATCTCAAAAATCTCAGACATTTAATTGATTTGTAAGGAAATAAATCCCTGAACATTTTTAGCCACAATATTTTCACCCATTAACTATTTTTCATGAAATATGGATCTTAAGAAAACACATAATTCTTTTGGGAATAAGTTATGAATATTTATCATTGAATTGAATTGAATTTTATTTTTATGAATAAGAAATAAATGTAAATCAAAAAGTAAATTACATTTTAGTTTTTTGATGAACCAGATCAATTGCTATTTGATTGAAAATAAGTAATAATTTATCAACTTGCACAACACACACACTCACACACATACACACAATTCGAAAATATTTGATCTAAGAATTATCAATAAAGGGCTGAACCATAAGAAGACTATAATTTTTCAATCATATTCATCCTACACACGAACGTCTATGTTTCAATTTTCAAATTGAGCGAGTTAAAAAGGCGTGGCTCACATTTTTGTGTTGTTATATAGCTGTTCAATTCAATTGTATTCGAGGAGAAATATAATTTTTTCCTAATCTAATGACAATTTGAGAGCAAAACAAAAGTTTATTCACTTTTAATTCTGGTTAAGTTGTAAATCGGAAACCATTTATCAAATTTTAATCGCTTTAATCTCTATTGGGATTCAATTAGGAGTTGAATGGTTTGGAGTAAAATACTTTTTTAGAATCCATTATTTAATTGTTGAGCACTTTTCCTAAGCATTTGTGAATTGATTTTCTCTCCCAAAGAATATCGGAATTTCATTTCAATGTTGAAAATGCTTTTAATGTAATTAAAATAATTAGATTTCTTTACAAAACAGTTTTGTTGTGAATTCAATAGAAAAATACTCCAAATCTAAGAGACTATCAAACAAACAGACATTGAATTTCATTACTTTAAGTAATAATTTATTATACATTCGGCAATAAAAAAATTATTTATCATTATTTCCATTGTACTGTTGTTTCAAATTTTTAAACACCTACTCATTTGATGAAAATACATGACTTGAGATTATAATTTCAAAATTATAATTAAAATACAATTTATTGTTTTATTCGACCAGAAGTTCATTCACACATTCAGACAATCATTGAATAATTTTTTTATTAAATACTATTAAAAGTCATTGAATTCAATAATAAATTCTTGAAATTAATATTTAGTAATAACTCTTTGAAATAACATTTTTATCTTTCGATTATAATTTCAGATTAAATTTTGGTAATAAAAAGACTCAGTTTATAGCTTTTAGTCAATAGTCTGACCGAAAAAAATTAATATTAAATGCAATGAAAGTCTAAACCAAACCAATCTCTAATGGGTTTCTATTAAAGAAGAAGTCACTGAAAGTTCACTTCTATATTACGGAATAATATAAAGTGTAATAACATTTTTGGCACAAATTCTTCGGTAATTCCAATGATTTAAGTGTTCAATCATTTCAATCAAAAAGAGAAAGAAAGAGAGAAAATATTGATTTATTAAAAGGCGAGCGAAAAGTTTTGTGTCTCTCCTCTCCTCTGTAGTCAAATGGTATGATATGAGATATGAAACTTAATTCAAGTATTTTTCCAAAAGAATAACTTTTTGGCGTTACTATTGTTAAACATTTTTCACAAATTCTTTTCATAAATACATTTATATTTTTCCTATCAGTAAATCGCAGAACAGTTTTGAATGTATTCTGAATTTTTCAGAAGCAATGCATCAGATTTTTGGTCTGCACTCAACCGAAATGCAAATCCTTTCACTGGAAATATTGTACCAAACATTTCATTTGAAGAAACTTTTGTTTCTACGAATCGCTAGAAATTGTGTCCAAAACTTTTCAAAACACATTTAAAGCGAAAACATTGGAGAAAATTATATTTTCAAACATAACATAAGAGTTATAATTACTGTTTTCAGTGGAGAGAAAACTAATATCAAAACTAATAAATATTATAACGAAATGAGTGAAACATTTGTGATGTAAATTAGCAATCACCATTTTTGATATTACTTCGCCTGAAGTCCAATCTTTTTAAGCAATTCTATTAAAACAAATAGCAGTTGAGCTGTAATTTCCTCTAAAATTTTGTCAAAATTTATTCAAATATAGTATTATTATAACTAATAGTCAAAAGTAATGCCTTTATATTTGCAAATAAACAAAAGGCTTTCTATTTGTATCATTCAATGGATTGCGTGATGTATTCAATAGCCTTATATTCACTAACTTTTGAGTTGAATAACATTTTTGATGCGAAATAAAATCAATAATAAAGACTTTAAGCCAATACTAATATTTATCGGTTTGGATGAAATCTATTCACACAAAATATAATGCAATATAAGGCAAAACCACACATAAGACTCACTCTTTTTATATGAAATTTTTGAAACTAATACTTTAAGTAACATCTCTTTAATACAAGAGTTTTGTGTGTATTCTTCGCCTCTTATTATACACTCAATGGTTGTATATCTCTGAGAAAAATCATAAAAATATAGTCTTCAATGAGAGGAAGGCTTTTCAGTGGGAGCTGGAGTTGGCGTTCGAGTTAATGGCAAACTCATGTCAACTATACTTCTCTATTGATTTTCTATTCTATTCGCTATTCTATTAATATTTTTTTCGATGATTTCTCTCTTCACTACTTTTTTTCGTCGATAATTACTCGCTGTAAACATAAAGACATTGAAGACATTGAAGACACTCTTTTGTGTCTCTCTTCTCATCAAATAAATTATTTTTCCCTTATTTTCATTGTATCTCTACATCCGTTGCACAACACAAGAGTGTTGTTCCCATTGTTCTCATTGTGTATTTTTATAAAGTAAACAAATTTTATACAAAAAAACTCTTTGAAAACAAAAGCATTTTACATGGATAACTTTTTAATTGTTTGTATTATAAATTTGATATTGAGCTTGATGAAAAACATCATTTTTGAAATTTGAATTTTGAAATTTGAGATTCTTTAAAAAGAGGTCATTGTTTGGTACTTTGGATTTGAATTTGAAATCAGATCCAAAAAACTGCATTCAATTGCTCTTTAAGTTCAGCAGTTATTTATCAATAGATAAAAGCAGACCATAAGTGAATGGCTTTATGAAAGTCATGTGTATTATCTAACGACCCTTTTATGTGAGTCCAGCCAAACAGTGGCGCATCACTACTACTGAAAACGCCTTTTCAATAAGCGATAGAAACCTACAAATCAAATATTTACTTCTCTGTACTTTATTTCAAATAAGTTTTTTTTGTCTTCAAGTCTTTCATTTGCTTTTTTTGTTTCGTGCGATTCACTCATTTAATTAATGGACTTATTTTATTGGTCTTCGCTTATTAACTATTATTTGCTCAAATTTCTAAGTATTTTTTCTGGCTCTCCCGTAGAGCTGATCAGTCATTTCTAACATTTAGTGCTAAACTTCATTAATATATTTATTTGGTTTGTGTTAAACATATCCAAAATGCATGAGAAATGCAGAACAAAATACATGTTTCATATATAACACAATTTGATTACTCGAACGTCACTTTCCTTTCCTATGAATACCATATTCTGTTTGAATAATTTTGTCTCAAAGAGAGAGATAGAGATAGAGAGAGGAAAAAATTATATCAAACAAAAAACGAGTTATTCTTCTTATGTCAAACACTTCATATGTAGATAAACAAGGGATGAGACACTTTTGACTGTTTGATAAAAGAAATGGAAAGTTGAGAACAAACTTGAGATACATTTTTATCTTCAATTTCTTTCTGTCTGTTTGCCAATATTTTTGTCCTTTGCTTATGATTTTTGATAATTTCTTTTACTCTTCACTAATTTAATTATCATTTTTCTGATAGGAGTTCCGTTTTGTGTGCATTCATCAAATTTATCGAAATATATACTCTTGCAATTTGCATACAATTACGTGATTAAAGTCATTAAAATAGATTTCATGCAATAATATAAATATAGTTATAATTAACTTAAATTATAAATGAAATTAAAATAAAATCAAATGATTGAAAACCAAAAGAATTTGTTTTATTTTTGACTTTTACTTCCGAAATCTTTGGATTGTTTTCTGAAGTTTTTTTCTCAAACAGTTTCAGTACTCAATGTCTAATAAGAACCACAAATGACTTTTATCTGCATTTACTAATTGAACACAAGAATAGATGGAATGGAGAGGAATAAAGGGATAGAGGAACAGGCATAGAGTTGATGGAGAAGAGAATAAATCTTTGAGAGCACAAGAGTTAGACGGGAATAATGTTTGGCACAAAATTAACTCAAAGTTCTCGCATTTCTTATACTTAAAGCTATTGATATTAATTGCCAACACATTTATCAATCAACAAAAGTGAAAGGAAATTAATTTTCGCTATCGATCCCAACCAATACATATATAGGACTGGCATCACTTGCGCCACAAAAAAAATAATATAAGTTTGGCTGAAAAAAAATCACAACAAAAAGTAATAATAAATAATATATTTCTTTACAATGAAAAAAGGCTGAGTTTCTGGTTGTCAGTAATCAATACACTTTCTCACTGAGAGTCAAATGCTGTGCTCTGAGCTAAAAGTGTGGCACAAGAATAGAGTAAAATATATCCGAAGCTAATACTAATCGTCAATGAGTTTGTGAAACGAAAATGTTTGGCTAAATATATGAGAATGTAGTGGAAACTGCTGTTTATACCCCATTCCTTTTGATCGATTGGTTTTGGAGAGACGACTGATTACCAAAACAAAAAAGAATACACTATTGACTGAAACGACCCAAAATTGTTTTCAATAAATAGCAGCCGAGAGACTATAAACTAGGCTATAGACTATGGCCTTTTCTCCGCTCACTCTATCTGAATGTGTCTTCACTTCTTTTCAATGTCTATTGGTTTGAGTCAACCCTTAACTAAAAGCCCATAATCTCAGCGGGAATACCAAACAAATTAATGTTTTGCCACTTTTTTTTAAGTATAACAATATATGAAACATTAATCTCACTATTAATTCACTATAAAAAAGAAAAAACACAAAGAGATGAAAAAATTGGTGAACACAACATGTTATTCAACATTTAATTGAGAGAAAGACTGAATGCAAACTGAAAATACATTGTCCTTAACTATTAAACTAAAGCCTATCCTCAGCACAAAATATGGCTTTTAATGATAGAAATGAATTGTGATGTTTAACACAAAGCTATTTCAGTAATTCACTGCATTATTGCTCTTAAATTATGGAAACTTATGAAACGTTATAATTATTTTTCATAAACTAAAACCTAATTTTTCATCCTTTTTAGTGACAGAAATCGAAAGACACGGACCGTATTTCACTCGAGAACCTAAACATAACATTGACTTCTCGAACAGGTATGACATTTGGCGACAGTATTATGAATGTTATTATATGTTGTGTTAGGACTTTGAATGACTTTCAGATACAATGTTTTCAACGATTAATTATATGCAAAATATAACCAAAGAATTAGAGTTACATTAATTTATAAGAGAAACAGACATTACTGTCGCATAAATCCTGATTATATTTTTGGTCTCTCTCTATAATTCTGTACTCTTTGCCACAACATTTCATAGCACCGGAGCTATTCTGTACTGTTCTGCTAATGGAAACCCAATGCCAACCATTAGATGGGAGACTAAGGATGGAATAGTCGTTAATGAAATTCCTGGTAAGTTATTAATTATTAATAATAAATAATAACACAAAAGTTAGTTCTCTTTGCTTTCATTCAAACAATATAAGCAAGATAGCTTTATTTATTTCTCAATAAGTTTAAACTAGGTCAAACTAAGATCAATTTTGCAATTAAAGCAATGTTTATGTCAAACATGTGATGCAGTGAAACACCCTTTGGACTGACACATCACTTAATTAGAGAAGACAGTTAAATATGACACCCAATCATTACCCAAAGTATGGGAACCCAAAAGTCATGACATTACAAAAAACATTCTTTTGAAAACCAGAAGACATGTCGTTGTTAATGGATGGCTTTAAGGGAATGTTAGTTGCAACTGCAATCTAGTTCCTCTCACATTTATAAACCATTTCCTCATTTTCTCAGAGAATGTTTTCAAAATTCATAATTCATTTAATGAATTCCGTGAAGTGTTTTCCCAAATCTAAAATTTGTCACTAATTCTGATTTAATTGAAAATTTTTAATTAAAATTTTTATGACAAAACACTTTTATAGAGGAGTGGTTATACCATTGATTACACCATTGCATCTGCCATAACACTATTTATTTGCCAATTATTTGCTGATTAGAAATGTCTATAAATAGTATAAAATTTTAATTTAAATGCCAAACATATTCTTATAAATCGAATCAATCAATTGTCTACTCAAGAGTTAGCTCAGGCATAACAAGGGGTACCTCATCTGTCAATCGTGTAATGCATATACTTATTAGTGTTGAACACATTTTGATTAACAATAGATTGGATGCGAAACTCCTTCTCTTTTTATATTAAAAACCATAGGAATTGTAGACTCGATGTGAACCCAAAATACAGTGAATAACGAATCGAAGCCATTACTAATCTTCTAGGCTTAGAGTCAAAGGCGAGTGCTGTGCAGGAGCTGGTGCTCACATCTGCATCACTACATATTTTTAATTTTGTGAATGAATGGCAAAGACTGGCCATCAATGGTGCGAATCAAAGTGAGGGTTATATTCAAATAGAGCAGCAGTTTTTTCTCGCACTCTATCTCTTTCCCTGTTAAGTTTTGCTAACATTTCCCCCAATCGACAGAACAGCACATATTGCAAATGCATTGTCCGCTCTGTCCTTTTCACTGGAAACCATTGTTAATATGTATGCGATCATCAAAACAGTGGTAATACTATACACACTATATTCACAAACGTATAACATTGCAATGTATGCATCTGTGACTGAGCTCTCCCCTCTGTATCTTCATCTCCCTGTGCACTGTATGTACTCAGAGTAGATTTGAGACTAACTTTTGTCGCTTTTGTTGATTCGAACCAAAATTTGGTAAATAATTGTCGACTCGTTTTTTGGCTGTTATTACAATAAAAGCTTTTTTTACCCAAAAAATTGTGTAAATACTCCCAAAAGTGGTATTAAATACAAATTTTCTCTATTATTCTCAAAACTTAGCCATAATTTTCTAATTTAGTGAAAATTGATCCAAATTTTCAATTAAATTAATTTGAAACTATCAAGCACAAAGCATATTGATATATTGAATAATTCTTTAATTAATTACACCTTGCAAATTGATAATTAACAAAAGATGAAACATATTAAATTTATGATCTATCTTGCTCATCTTATACATAAGAGTGAACAAACAATTATTGGCTTTTGTTTCTGGATATTATTCTTAGAGTTAATGCTTGTTTGGAATCAATTTATATCGATTTCAAAAACATAAATATCAGACCAAAAATCAATCATAAAAACCAATTTGTTTTTGTTTTTGTGAAACATTACATCAATTTATGGATTTGACAAAAAATGTTTTCGAAAACAATTCAAAAGAATTTTAAAAACTTGTATTCCTTTTATTTATTTTCGTTCACTGGAGGAAAGGCCACTTGTTTTGCACAGAATAGAAACTAATTTATTTGACGTTTCGGTCATTTTTCTCGATTTTAAACTCAAAGATAGTTATCTATTTGAGAATCGAATGAAAGATATAATACCTGTTCATAAGGTGTGTAAAGTAATAAACATCTCTTAATAAATGCGGTGTTATTTTTGCTGACATTTGTTCTCCTATTAAACAACTGTTCCTCTGTTTCACTGACTGTTCTCTCCCTCTTCTTATAGGTGTTCGTCATTTAAGACACGATAATTCTTTGGTATTCCCGCCCTTCAGGGCTGAAGATTACAGACAAGATATTCACTCAAATGTATACCAATGTATTGCAAGCAATTCTGTGGGAACCATAAGAAGTCGTTATATACAAGTCAGAGCCGGTAAGTGATAATCAGCTGAAATGAACAGCACATCTATTTAATTCGTTGAGTAATTCACTCTTCTGTGCCTGAATTCAAAAATGTGAGCACAAAAATGAAACTTTTCTTCTTCTTTGATCGTTGTTTTATCTCAAAGGTTAATCGCAGCGAATAAATAGCAACAATCAACTTTTTCATTAACTATTTATTAACAGGCATTTCATTTCCTAAGAAAATGAGCTAGATTACTCCTCAAACAAAAGCAATACTGAAATTCATAAAAGAGTTGAGTGGAAGGACTGGTGGAAGGACTAATTCTACCATAAAATTATTGAACAGTTTTTCCGCTAAAATAATATTGAAAAAAGTTTTCTTTTCAGAAGACTTTTCTCAATGTTTTTCTATTTTCCCAAATCTATGAAAAGAATATTTTGCTTTATTATAAGAGTAGAGCCCAAAAAAGGCACAGATTCGGGCCATTTATCTCTCTATGGAAATCAATACTTTTTGTGGTAGAGCTGAGTCTTAAGTGACTGAATCTGAAGTTTAGTTTCTCATTAAAAAAAAAGGCTACTCTTCTCTGAGGACTGACTTCTTATTTGCATTACCAGCGCATAAATACTCTATTACTCTAATGTTGCGATTATTGATCTAATTTTCATTTATCCAAAGCCTGAGAGGTATCACAAAAATAGTCTTTGACTCTCGACGTGAACAGAAAGAGCACAAAAAAGTATGCCTTTTCTCAGCTTTGAATAAATGGTTCATTAAAATCACTATTTTTCTTATTTAACAATCACTGGGAATAATAATAATGTAAAAAATTATCACTTGTTTGCAGAGTTCATGTCTTAAATATTTCACAACAAAAATAATCAAAAAATAGTTTAAAATCGTTTTGCATGAAAATAATCTTTTTCTTCGAATTTTCAGAGTTTTCTTTGAAGTTTTCAATATTTATTGCTTTAAGTGAACAACAGATAAGATTCTCTCCTTTTTTTGTGTAAAATTTCTTGGATTTTGGATGTCCTTTGCCTTCGATCTCCAAGTTTTAGTTTGAACTGGTTTTAAGGGCTAATACCCAGTGATCGATAAGAGCTGTAAGTCTCTGAACAAGTGATTAGAAGTGGATCGCAAATGATTGCAATCCAATGCAAAAAAATCTAAATCACGACTTAATTTAATTATTGAAACAGATTTCGGTTGTTTTGTGCAATATTTCACTTGTGATCAAAACGAAACGACAAAACAAGAGACACATTTCTATTCAGTGCCAGAATAAATGTATTGTCGTTGTCTGTGTCGGCACTGTTTCTCTACAACTGTTGTGGTCTTATTTTTTTTGTTTTGTTTCAATTTTCTTAATGCAATTGCAGTAGTTTTTGCTCCAACACTCTTAGACAGTGTGAGGGGGCCGTCACTCGAGGCACTGATTTACTACTCTTTAGGGCCTCCTCAGAGGAAGACAACCATAGAACTGATCGAATGGACTGCCTTTAAATCGAAGAATCAAATCTATTTTTTAGGACTAAGAATAAATGAGAATCGACACAAATATTCAGTTAATAACTCATTCGTTTGAAATGAAGTCCTTTTTCAGACATACATCTGATAGAAGAAAATTTTTAAGAAAAATATTTCAAAAAAAATATTTAATAAAATATCTTTTGAATGTTTGAATGTTTTTCTTTTTGAATATAAATCAATTTTATGGTAATTCAAACAAATTATTTCAATTCTCTAACTTTTAAAGAGAAAAGTATTGAAAATATTCTTATAATTCAATAAAGATATGAAAAGCATGTAATCATATTTGAAAAGAGACGCAAGAAATTGAATCTTTCACAAAATTGCAATCTATTTCTTCCCTGATATATAATTTATAGTTTTGAAACTCAAAGAGAAAAATATCTTTTCATCTCTTTTAATGTTGAGTTCATATAAATTGTAGTGAAAAAAGTCGACGAAATATCATTTTGAGCTGAATTGAGGCCTGACTTCAAAGTTATGTTTTACTGGAAATCGCTTATAATTTTGGTTCTCTTTCTTTCAATATAACAAAAAATAAGTATCCAATAAATTATTTGTCTTCAAACTTACTATTTGTCTATAATTTAAGGCATTTACTTTCGTGTCAATGATTCTAATATCTTGATAAATTTTTAAAAATTCAATTAGCATTAGCTATCAAACGAAAAATGCCACAAATTTCAATTATCTAGCTAAGGACCTCGCGTGGTTTCAAGCCAAAGCTGGCGACATCAAAAATTTGAAAAGGTATCACGGTAGATCGATTCTAAA
>JAQFZI010000982.1:0-11860 GCA_034695605.1 Eupelops occultus
TTTCAGATCCGATTTATGCGAATTTCTGGTGACTTGTAATATACCTTTTGATCGCTTAACTAGACCTGGATTTAAAAGATTTTTCGAAAAATACGTAAAATATGATTTACCTGAACAGATAACTCTCTGTAAATCATATCTCAAATATTTATGTTTTAAAACAATTTTAAAAATACGATCAGAAATAAAAAATTATTTCATTTGGTTATTGTTTTCATATTTTGTTTAATAATAAAAGACTATTTTAGAGACTTTTTGACTGTTTTTTGGGACTATTTAGCGTTTTTATCGGGACTTTTATCGGGACTTTTTGGCCAAAATAAAAGACTTTCTTTCACAGCTCTGCTTATAACTTATACAGAGAGTGAGTGCTGTCCCTCATAAGCAGATTATCCGCTATTTTTGTTGCGACTCAGTTTTGGCCACTAATCTAATTGACCACAAAAAACAAATCCCATTCACGTCGTAATGCATTTGACCATTTCCTAACTCAGTGGACACAGAATTGTGTCTGTTGTCGGACTGACCACTGTTTTGATAGCTTAACCAAATTAACTCTGCTTGAAATCCGATATTTTGCTCAACTCTGAAAGAAAGGGGCTTTCCTTTGGCTAAACATCAATACATTATAAACCAATATAACTATAATTCGGGAAATCAGACAATAATAATATAAAAGGAAAAAAGTGTACTCAAAGCTAAACACTGCAAAAGTGGCAAATGTTTTGATGGGATACCACTGGAAACGCAAATTAATTCTTTAGATGATGTCACTCCTCATAATAGCCAACAAATAATAAAATTTAATATTAAATAATAACAATAAATATAAAGATAAAAGAGGAAACCCTAACAAATTGTGGGCAAAGGAAAGACTATTCGTTTGAATACATTTAGTTTATTAATAGTAATAACGATTAAAGATTATATTATATTATATTTGCAACAAAACAATTGGAGAAAAAGTTGCAAAAATTTTGTTACAAAAGACTCTTTGAGTTTATTTATAATATTTTATATGCGAAACAAACAGATGTCTCAAAAACCGATTCACAGAATGCATAGAATTAGTCGAAACCAATTCATAATCCGGTGATTATTGGCTTTAATAATAGTAATAATGGAGAGACGATATCACACATGTAATGATTCGGCCCTTTCACAAGTGATGCCAATCGGAGGTGTAATGTAATGATCGAACAATCGGAGGGTTTATAATAAATTGGTTGCGTTCGTACTGTTTGGCCATTATCTTAACGCCAGGTGGATATTAAGGTTAACTGTCCAATAGTTGAAATGACCAAATAAATAATGTGCGCCTCATTTACTATTTCCAATTTGCTGACGATTACACTGAGAATCAATACACCTGTAATTACCCTAGTGCCAAATACTCTCTTTTTCCTCCTTCAACAACAAAACCTAACTTTAGTTTCACACAAATCTTTATTTTCAGTTTAATATTCAATAAAATAAAAGTTATTTTAAAGAAATAATTCAATTAAATAAACTTTTTAAGACAAATTGGATATCCTTGTCAAACGACAAAGATTATTTATAATAAGGGAATAAGCCATTTGAAAGCTGGTCAGCCAACAGTTAAAATTAATGGATTATTTGGTCAAATACTCGTCTGACCCTAACTATTACTAATGTTAGGGAGTGTTGGCCTCTAATAAATTGTAATCAAAAGAATGAATATATAGGAAATTTTGTTTGATTTAAGAGTCAGAGCCACAAGTTTTTGGCACAGAATAGAAAAGGGTTGGATTGATAGCAATTACTAGTGATGGAAATTACTAGTTTGCATGTTTTGCAGGTTTCCATCCATTCAATAGAGTCTACAATTTTGCATTCAGTTTGACATTCAATTCATTTTAGTCTGGGATACAGTGCTGTCACTGCATATGTTTTGTTTACTTTTAGCCACTTTTTTCTAAACCAACTTCTGGTTAAATATAAAAAGAGTGGACACACTTTAGGAAATTCGGGGTAAATAACGGAACAAAAAACTGAATCCTTCCTTAGGGTTTTGCCGGTGAATCGATACCCAGGAAAAGGTTGGTTAAACTTTTCACAGATTATATTCTTTGTGATAACGCCATCGAACTGTCAGTTTTTGATGTGTTTGACAACTTTTGTCCCACTATTATATGCATTGAAATTATGACAATCTTTTTATTCAAATTCACAGTTATTATCATTGATTTCGTTGACGGAACGCATAATCAAAGCAAACAATTAATTGAATGAAATTCAAAATAATGATGCCTTCAGTTGTTTCTCACGAAAAATCAAAGTTTTGCCACCAATTCAAGGAAGAGTTCATTTCAAAGTGCCGGTGGTTTGTAGTCATGTCAGACTAACTGACTCTTCAAATCTATAGTTAACATTGAAGAGGATATCACAGGTGTTGAGTCAGTATATTCTATTGAAAGGACTGACTCCACTCCTAAATGAATTGAATTTCATTAACTTTTGGATAAATTTGATGTGAGTCGTGTGTCTCACTATTTCTCTATTGTTATCTGACTTTAATTTTTCATTTCATTTGAAAAAAGTGGAATATTTTGTCAAAAAATATATGAGAATTATTGTTATTATTGACAATTTTTAGACAAAATTTAGACAAATTTTTATTTTCACTTTTTTGTATAACAATAGAAAATAAGTGATAATTAGTGGTTTGCATAACAGTTACTCCCATTTTATAGTTGACTAACAAATATAATTAAAATATTCGCTTAAATGCTTTTAATTCATGGCTTTTAGACACTTCTGTTTTGTCGATAAATTTCTATGAAAACTAATAACAAAAACTTTATTTCATTTTATTATTAATGGAGTCAAATATGTTTAGAATGACTCACATATTATATAATTTATACAAATATTGAATACATTACTGACATTATTAATCGCTTCAACCGATTCTCTGACATCAAAATTGTTTAGTTCTTTGATTACTCTTTTCATAAAACTATCGTTTGTTATCAAAAATTGTTTTCAAATGAGTTCGCATTTGACATAAAGTCTGTAAAACTTACTGACGACACGATTAATGAATTTTGATTTCCTTATCTAATGTTTAATTCATTGCATTAGTATTTCAATAGATTTTCTTTTATTCTTAACATTTTATGCAATGAATCGATGATACGATTATTGCAAACGTTGTCAGTCTTTCCTAAACTTGATTTTAGTTTATATTTAATCTCATCAGAAAAAAATCAATTCCCTAATACAGAGTGTCTTTGATTTCAAGACAATTAATTCAATGGACAGCACTTCAATTCTTATCGTCTGTCTGTTTATTTATCTTTTGTTTACTTCAGAATAAACCCGATTCTGGACTCAGAATAAAGATTAATAATCTTTAGAATAAAAAAAAATAGATTTTAAAGCCTCTGTAACACCAAATTGACTAATGTTTATATATAATGTTTTTAACCTTCAAATTGTAAGCAAAATGTATTAAAACTACTATTAGTTGACTAATAGACGACTTGATATCGATTTCCTGACAGAATATCAAAATATGATAGAATTGGTTTCACTTTTCTTATCTAATATTTTGTTTAATTAGAAAATTATTTTATATAAATTGATTGTAAGCCTGAAAATTACTCCTCCTTCTGATGATTAAACCCTGGATTTGTGCAAATTTAGATCAGAGGCAGAGCTGAGAGAAGCTGTTTATAATTGATCGTCAGAGCACTTGTCGATTCCAAACAAATTAGAACCAATATTACAGCAGAAGAGGACCGGGACTTGTCTTACAACAATCATAGGAAGAGCTAAAAAATATCAGTCAAAACAAGTCAAGAAATGGATGAAAACGTATTATTAGTTTATTTGAATAATTTGTTGGTTCAATAGATTGAGAGTGAGAACGACTGGGCTTTTCTTACCTGAAGGCCCACTTGGCTCATGTCTATTGCCATCGATTACTATTCTTGCAAATACAGCCACTATTAGGATGAATAATGTTTGAGCTAATGATGACTTTGGAGTACCAGTTCTCCAATCTTTTGGTTCAATGGTTTGATTTATCAGACCTTTAATGTTATGTTTTTATTGTTTTTCATCAAAAGTAACATTTACTCAAATCAAGCGTCACTTTAATACTCTTTCACTTTAACATCAGTTTAATAAAGGCTCGCATTTGAAGAACTCTCCAAAAAACTAGTTTTAAACCAATACTAAGTTTTCTAATCAATTGTTTTTTAGTAGTGATGCAGACCTTAAATATTCATCGATTCGTTTGAAAATCACAATATTTTACAAACCATTTGACTTAAAACAAATCAAGAAAGATATAAAAGATATGTTAGTTTGAACCTGAGCTAAGTTTGACATTAAGTACTCTCTTTAGGAACCAGAATATTCATTGGAAAACATAAAAGTTAGTAAATTAATAAATGGACTTCAATTGGATAACAGTCTAAATCGGAGTCGGATTCAATGTAATGAATCATTTTGTTATTTATTGTTTATTTGATTCAATCTTATAATTAAATATCGATTCATTGAAAATATAAGCCAACTATGAATTTAATCACAACTTATGAAACTCACAGATATTTATGAGTCTGAAGATTATATAATCAAATTCAACTTATTCTGTGCTCTTTAATTAAATGTTTTTCTTTGAAGATCTGATCTAGTATAAGTCAAATGATAGGAGTTTAGCCTTTTTTGATAAACTTAATCAAATCAAATCTGTAATTTCAATGTCAAACAATGAATAAACTCAAAAAGATCTCCAAGATTATTGCAATGAAAATTTTATTTCTGATAAGTTTTATCTACATTTTACCCATTTTTATATAACAAACACTCGAATGAAGAGTCCGTCCCTTCTTATTAAACTATAACATTAAAAGCTAACAAAAGTATTCATTGTTTATATGTTTTTTGATTTATATAATGCATAGAATGAAAACATTATGAAAATGAAAATATAATTATAAGAATCATTGAATTGTGGAAACCCATAGAACTGTTTGATCAGAGACTCCAATTGTCTGTTCATTATTTATCCAAAAAATACATTCAAATAATATTCTGTTTTTATGCTGAGCCACAAAAACTCGTGATTGGGATCTATTAGTTTGAAAACTATCTTATATTCGGTATTAACATAATTGCTGTTAAACTGTATAAATAACTAACCATAAAGTTAAGGGAAAGTGCAGTACTCTATGGATATTTGAATCGAGTAAATATAAACCCATTACCGGTCCAATGATTGCATTAAATAATAGGGTTTGAATTGATCCGATCACGTTTATGGCCAATACTAAGAAACTTTATTCACTGGAAATGTATTTTCAATGTTAGACAGTTGTCTTCAAACTAATAACAGACCAATTATTACGAGTAAATCCTATATTATTTATACACGAGTTATGATAATTAAAATAACAGGTTATTTATGTTTGTTTCCACTGAAAAGTGATAACTGAAATCAGAATTTAAAGGAGTAATTCAACCGATAAATAAATATTTTTTCTTCAAAACTGACAGAGAAGTGACTGAAAATTATGTGGAAAGTTGTGGAAAATTTTTGATAAAAATAACGACTATTTTCTACTAATCATTAGCTCTCAAAGAAATTTTTACAATAATTTTTCAAAGAAAAAGAAATAATAATAATAAACATTATTTTGATATTTCTTATAAACTAATTAGATTTGTTTAGCCATAAAAATAAGAATTACTCTAAAGTAGAATATGGGCAGACATTTAATAGTTATTTGAAGGGTTATTCAACTTTTTTTT
The DNA here is from genome assembly GCA_034695605.1 of Eupelops occultus. Lineage (NCBI taxonomy): Eukaryota > Metazoa > Arthropoda > Arachnida > Sarcoptiformes > Phenopelopidae > Eupelops > Eupelops occultus. Next base: position 5,785 of record JAQFZI010000982.1, read on the forward strand.
TAAGTCGAAAAGAAGATATAAAATGAGTTTAAATATTGCATTCAATAGACATAAGATTTTTATCGTTATTCAAAATTAGAGATTTAAAAATTATTTTCATTCGATTTTTTTTAATTTCATTTTTCTTAATACTCGTCAGATAATGATTGAACAGCTCTGAACAGTAACCCAAATGGGTTTAAGATCTGAAAGATAGCTTTAAGAGCATAATTATTATTACTATTCCTGAGGCATATTAGGCCTTCTCATCATTATTTGGATCACGTCATCCAAAAGTGTATATAAAACACTATTCCTCTCTTCAACTGTAAAAACCAAACCTTTCAAACACAGAGTTTAAAAAGTTAAAGAAAAGTCAGGTTTTGTGCTGTAAGAGCACAGTTGTTGTTCTTATCAAACATTAATACGAGTTCGCAATCCACTAATTTATAACCAGTCGTTCCCCAAAATTATAATTATTGTTGGATTTTGTTTTGCATTTTCATTCGAAAACAATTATGAGATAACCATTAGTCCAACAGTTAATGGCTTTTCACAACTTTCGATATATTTTTGTTGAATATTTAATACTATTCTTATATTACTCTTCAAATTGATTTTCAATTGAATTTGATGTTTGGCTAAAAGTCTAGTCTTTTAAAACGAACAGATAAATTAGCAGAAAAGATCAAGATTAGTCTTTTTCGTTAAATATTCTTTAGACATAAAATAGAATTTAATGGCTTTCAATGGCTTTGAATAATATTTATCGATAAAAATGAAAAACTTGTATTCAAGTTAAGTAAATTTATATCATTTATTAAATAGATTGCGTGCAAACTTTCCGTCTCTCAAATGATTTTCTTAACATTGGTTATAAATTGGCTCATCTTTTGCTCCTTTCAATCCTTACCTAAAGTCGATGCAAAGAAAGCAATAATTAATTGCAATATTTTCTCCATTACTTAAGCTATCTATTGGTTCGCGCGTTTGTTGTCATTACTAATAATAAAATCAATAAATAAATGACTGATTTTATAGTCAGTGATTGAATCGCATATATCGATGTCTTTACTCAAGCGAATTGAAGTCTGTGCTCATCCGATGGTGTGTCCTATCGAAAAAGTGCATCAAAGCGTTCATTACTTTTTTGAAAACAAGTATCAGTAAATCCATTCAAATGAAAGGCAATTAATTGTTGCAAATTCATAGATGTTTTCAAAGAAAAGTCTCGAATGTCTAATAAATGGCTTCAATTTATTGACAATCAGATCAAAAGTCAGATAAGAGGACTGAACGACAGGTTTTTGAAAAAAAATTGCGACTTTTTTCCAAAGTTTCCAAAAATATAATAAATAATAATATATTTGATTTAAAAATTGATTTATAGACACGAATTAAAAAGTAATCAAAACCATAAATTTACTAAAAAAATTGATCCAGACAATTGTCAAATCAATTACAAATTTGTAGGTTGTCTGAAAAAGAGTCTATGTTTGTGGAGGTATTGTTTATTTTGGTATTTTACCAGATTTGTAGTATCAAGGCTAAGTTTTCAGTACAAATAAATTGTTTTCTGAGACTCTATTTGACGTTAAGTTTTTGAGCGAAAACTTTCTCCCATTCCCTGTTAGTCAATACAATAGAGGACTGGCTGTAGTAGGAGAGCCTCAATTTCCAAAGACTGCTACAAATTTCCCTTTTCTTGCAGTCGATTTGATGTACTTTAAGAGGGTTTCTTTTGACCCATTTCTGGGCCTCCGATTGTATTTGACGTGAAGTCCCATTTGTATGGCAACCATATGTTTATTATTTGGAGTGACATAACCGCTGTGTTGTTCTTAGACTCACAAACTTTTCTCTTAATTTAAAACACTGTCTGTTATTAAAGTGAAATACATTACAAATGCAAACAATATTTCAACTCTTTTGCACGAATTGTTAGTTTATTTAAAAATATATTTGCATTCATTTCCCAAATGAAAGCAATCATTGAAATTAAAGTTTTACTTAAACTTTAATTTATGTTCTCTCCAATAGTTTTGCTCAATATCTCCATTAAATTCAATTTGTTTTATTGCTTTTATGTTTTTCGATAAATGTGCATGGTAATTATAACAAATATCACCTTCAGAGCTAATGATTCGTTTCAGGTTATGGCCGAAAATGGCCGAAATGGTTGTGCAAATCAATGACCACATCATATGTAATGATGTCCTTAAAAAACAAAATGATTGCAATCCAACTAATAATGCAATAAATTATAGGTTTTGTCAAATTATATCTAATTATAAGCGAATGATCGCACCGACAAATCGAGTGGACTGCCATCAGATCGACTATTTTTATTTTTGTCGTCTCCCTTTCGATATAATTTGATTTTAATGGTTAAACACGTTTTGTATATTAAACCGAAACCCAGTTATTGATTAAATCAAATTAAGTTTCACTGAATTTAGACTCTAATTATTTTTTAGGAAAATTAATTGCTTTTGAACTGACCTATCGCTGAATATATTTGTAGCGATCAAGTTTTGCAATCAAGTGATGAAAGCCAATAGGCGATAGGACCATCCAGTGATGTGTGTGTGTGCGCGTTGGCCAACTCGATCACTAACCTTTATTAAAATCAAATTCAAATTCAGAGTTTGCAAAAATATTGTTTGAATTTTCATTTTAATAAATGAATTAACTTATTAGCAATCAGTCAAAAAAATGAAGAGTGATTTGAAATTTATTGATTATTTTTCTTCATTCGAGAATAATTACCGATCACTTGAATTCTGAATATTCACTGATATCTTGTTTGAAAATTTGATTGAAAATATAATTATAACTGAAAATAAAGACTGTATTATGTATTCTCTTCGAGTTTTACTCGTTTTAAGCAAACCTGATGTCAGAATCTATTATTGAGTTTCAAATATATTTAAAATATTATTCATATGAATCATATTATGAAGTAAAACACGAGTTGCATATCATTGCATTTCAATTAATTTCATTGAATTATTAATAATTATAAATTATTGAAATTAGTTGAAATTTAGTTAAACCCCCTAGTTAGCCGCTGTGTTCAAACTGATAAACTATCAATTTTATGTTATTTCAAAGTTTTATTTATAATTTTATATAATTTGATATTTTTGTCGGCAATTTTGTCACATTTTTATTATTTTTAAAGAAAAGGGTTTATAAGTGTTTATTATTTTTATAATTTGTATTTCTTTTCTCTTTAAAGAAAATTGAAAATCAAAACGATTACAAATTTGCAAACTTTGAATATTTTTCTGTAGATATACTTTTAATTAAACGATTTATTAATTAATTTGATTGAAAGAAAACTAAATTAAAATTAAGGAAGTGATAGACTCCTAAATAGAAGAGGTTTTAATAAATGACTTCAATTTGATATAAACTAAAAGTAAATTCAATTAATTTTTATGAGTCAATCAAAATCAACAAAAGATGAGCTGACTTTTAGACCGTATTTGCATCAAGGTTGTTTATGCATTTGTGAGCTTCAATTTGAATGAACAAAGTTAACACTTTTATCTGTCTCTTAGTTTTATTTTTGATTCAAATAATGGTTTATCTAGATAGAATATCTAAGTTTATATTCATATCGTTTATGATATTAAACATAAAATATAAGGAATACATTAATACTAATTATATTCAGTTCAAGAACTCTGGTTCTTAACCTTAACATTGAATAGTGAGAGACAACAACAGACTACTCGTCAGACTTAACGCTCGGCAGACAACAGGTTTTGCTTTCAATAGAAAAAGTGATGACTTCTATTGATAGCCACTAATTAGGAATAGAATAAAGTTTTGTTATGTAATTAAAGTGAAGCCAATCTCAGCCACACATCTAATGAGTCATTCATTTGCATAATTAAATAGGAATTAATCGTTTCTAATATCAAAACTCAAAAGCAATTAAATTTGTTTTCATCTGTAAATCAGATGAGTTTTTATGAAAACCAGTTAATTATTCGCTTTAAACTCAAATACTGTTTATCCGTTTGATTGCTTTCACTCCAAAACATAAATCTAAAGCTTTCTTTAGATTTAATGCAAACTATAGTTCCCTTTAGGACTGGTTTTCTTCTATCATTGCTATTATCTTAAATAATATTTCATCAAATTTTGACTTTAAAAATAAGGTTCGAAAATATATTTTTCCGATTTTGCGATACTTTAAAAATCATTTATTAAAGAAAACTCACCCAAAGTTGTGAATCACATAAAACATACACAGAATACACATTTGTATTTCAATTTTTTATTCAAAATATAGCCTCACTTCCATTTATATCACTTCCAACTAATGATATTTTATTTCCAAATTAATAAAATTATTTATTACTTTGAAATAAATAAATTTAGAGATAATTTTTAAATCAAAATACATTTTCAATGCTTTCAATGCAATACTTGTCTAATATTTCTTTTATTAGTTTCCATTTCAAACATTTTCGATAAGTTTCAACAAAAAAAAAACTTAAAACCATTCAAACTTATCTTAAATTTCATAAATATGTAACTTATTCTGTGTCTTAGGGAAGGAGCCGATAAACTGATAAAAATTAAGCCAAAACTGTGTAATAAAGGACCAAAAGAGTTAGTTATATGTGGTTTAGAATAATATTTGTTGCAAAACATGATTTTCTTGTTTAACCAATTAGTTGTAACACATTTTCGATCATCGGTTTATATTTTTCATGTTTTTAGTTTTTTTTTGTGGATATTTGTCAAAAATAAGCCATAAATTTAAAAAAGAATATTTTTGTATTTATTTCAAATATCGGGGATCAAAGTTGAACTCAAATTGACTACAAATATATTTATTCATCCAATTATTGAATGGATTCATATTTGAGTTTAAAGTAAACCTCTTTTGTTAAACACAATTCAAATTCATGCAAATAATGAACGCATCGATAAACCCGTATTTTATTTGAACAGAAGTCTCAATAATCACATTTAGTTTTGAATTAAAATATGAGCAAGGATACTGAAAAGGCTCCATCTAAAATAATGTATTGGACCTACTAGAATATAAGTGAAGCACTACTTGAACTAGTTTATGCTCTTCTCCTCAAAATTAGCTTAAACATTTGAGTTTCAAGAGCCTATACTTTTATGTTTTGAACTTTGCTTTCTATAACAAAATGATGCTAGCACATAATAATGATAATAATATAATTTATCTCTTATTTTGTGTAATCTGGCTTAAGGGCATGAAATTGAACCTGTATAAGATATATAAACTTGAAAACGTCTACAAAGTTTAGTTTTGCGAATCGAAATCAATTTTTCAAAGAGTAATCAAATTATTATCGAATGTAATGAGAAGTATATTATATAAACTTTAATTACGAAAAAAGATTAATTGATTTAAGAATTGAATAAAATTATTCAAAAGCCATAACATTGTAGTCAATGGTGCGGAACGTCATTCCTTTGAATTCAATTATTAATCTCTGTTTCTATAAAAATTGATAGAATTAGTGAACAGAAGGGAAGACCTAAAGGAAATCAAATTTAGTATCCATTCATTGTTTATGTAATTCTCTGTCTTTCATCCAATTATTTCCATTTAAAACATTGGTTCGAATATAACATTAAATTGATTACAAAAATAAAGTATAAAAATGTTATTAATTTTTGTTTGACTAGAAGTAAGAGATCATTAGGAATATTCTTGGCTCAACTCAACTCCAATATTTGACTCTTCATTAATGTGCACTCGAGTACAGACAGAGAATACATTAATGCAACCAAATGTCACTTATTGTCCTCAAATATTAGAGTAAAAAACTAGAGTTTATCTCTTCGTTGCTTTTGGATTCATTTTTTTCGGTTTTTTGCGACTCTGTTATTGTTAGCGACAGTCAATAAATTGTAATTTATGTCACATTCACATCAAAAATACATATTTTTCAGGGATAGCCAAGGGGGGGGGGTACAGCCTTTTACCCCCCCCCTGGAGCCGAAAAAACCAGCATTTACCCCCCCCTGGCGCGAAAGGAAAAAATGGCGGCCGCGCGAAGCGCGGCGGCCATTTTTTTCGGGAAAATGGCCATAA
>JAQFZI010000983.1:0-11855 GCA_034695605.1 Eupelops occultus
CACACACACACACACACACACACACACACACACACACACACACACACACACACACACACATCCCTTGTTCTTCTGATAAACTGATTTATGAATTGCAAGTTTGAATCAAAATCTTTAATAAATAAACGGCAATTGTATGAAAATCGGAGATCGAGTGCAGGGTTTGATGGTTGGAATGCCCTCTATTTGGTAATCAATATTAAAAGCAAGTTATGGTGTGTTCGCATAATAGGGAATCTCATCTGATTTGATCTGTTGTTGCTTTTAGTGAGTCTATGTTCGCATCGCATACCAAATATGAGAGTATTGAATACCGATCCTCAGATACATTGTATTGAACGGCACTACACATACCAAACGATTATTCAGAACCAGAGCTCATACGCCTATTGCCGAACCGATACACGAAATTATGGAAAAGGTTGAATCCATGCGTCTCACGACTGTTCACATGTTTTATATAAATCTTTAGCTATCCCAGTGCTGAGGCCAACCACAAAGATGTCACGCAAAACATTGCTTTAATATCTTTGAATTGAATTTTATATCAAAATCAATGTAAACACTAATTGTTTTGCAATACTATTTTGTTCGATATATTTGCGCCGAATATCTGTTCATTAATTTTATTTGGGGATAGCCTTTCGCACAGGTATAAACGTTGGCTCTGCAAAATCAATTTCAATTAGTATTAGTGCTCTGAGCGGTTAAACTTGAACTCTATTTTAGTTTTTCATTATTATTGTATTTAATCGAATAAATCATTTATAAGAATATAAAAGAATTGAATGAATTCAATGTTGAGATTGAATACCAAAACTGAAGGTGTGTTTCGATATCGGCTCAAATAAAAACAGCCCAAAGAATAATAGTTCACTGGTTATATACTTGAATATAACAGACAATCGATTGTCTGTCCTTTTATTCTTATTGATGGCATACATAGACCCGTTTTGTTTGATTTTAATAGTGAAGTATTTCTTGATTTATTACGCCTTCAGATATATATTAATAATAAAATTGAATTTTTATTATCCGTTTCACAAAACGATATAATTATTTAGCAATGAATTGAACAAAATATCAGTTTTTATATTATTATAATTGCATTTTCATTACATTTATTAATAAAAAATTTTGATTCAATATATTTTGTTTGTGAAAATGTGTAAAATATAATAATATTTAATAAGTTTCAAATACACTTTGATTTTGATTATGGTTTTGATGATTTCCTTTAGTAAAGAGTCTTAGTTTAATATTTGGGTCAAACATTGGGTTTAAATCACAATTGCATTGAATTAATAGAAATTAATCAAAAGTTTATTCATTTTATTTTTCAAATAAATATTAATGAGTTTGTAATTGTTTTACTTCACAATTTGATATTTTCATAATTAATTCAAATTCAATAAATATTATAATAATTTTTCGATTCTGAATAAAAATATTAAAAATAAAATAAATATTTAATCAGACGTTAATTTATTCCCACAAAAATCAATTTGCATTTAACAGAAAAGGATGAAAACCCATAATCAATAAACTTATTAATTCATGTGATTTTACGCTAAACCTTCCCTTTTATTACTTTCATATATTTTATACCAAAAGGTTATTAATAAGAATTTTTTGCAATTTTAACAAATAATTAATTTTTTCTCGATTTAACCCATAAATCAATTCATGAAAAAAATTGAATTAAGTCTGAAAATTGGTTAAAATAACATTAAGTCGTGAAAAATGTTTGACTTTAATGGGGGCTAATATTTTGGAGCGAATTAAATGAACAAAAATTGGGTTTTCTTTTGATTCAATAAATAATTGACTGAACTATTGTTTAAACCAAAGACTGTTTTGACGCGATTTTCGTTTGATTTTCATTACGTTTCGATGATTTTGTATAAACTTTTTAAAAGGTTTGGTGTGTTATGTGTGTTATGTCAGCCAAACACAGATCAGAGACAAAAAAGTCGTAAAATGTCGATTCGATTGTCACCAAACGGAAAGTAATAGCTCTGGTATTGCTTTTTCTTATGGTCTGTTTGGCGCACAGTTTGTTTCCCCAGCAGTCTGTTGGGTGACCACTACTGCTCTTAAACACAGAAAGTCTTATGTTTTTATAGATATTTTATTTAATGGCAATAACATTGAAAGAGTGACGAACACTGATAGCCAGAGCTCTGATACTCTCTTACTCTCTATCTATCGTTCAGATTGTCGTCGAGTCAACCAAATCGCAAATCAGAAAAAGTATTTGTTTGATATATGATTTGCGTTTATATGTCGCCGCTCTTCCAGTGCTTTCCCCTCTAATTCCACTTTACTCTAACTGTTGTTTTGCTTTTATTTATTTTTTTGTTGTCTTTTGAGTCAATGTTTGCAATCGTAGGACACATCCAAACATCTAAACTCTACTAAAATATCTAAAGCTTTGACCAGTAGCGATGATAGCCTGTCCTTTCTACGTTTCATCTCTTGTGTGTTAGTTTCCGCGCCATCAACTTCTGGGCCGTTGTCTTAGGCTCAGTGATAGGCTGTGCAGCAAACGTAACGCAATTTCTTCGATGGTTTATCATTTACTCGCATAAAAGGACATAAAGTAGTCGAGAGATCGTCTTTTCTTCACTGATTTGCTCTCTTCAGAAGCTATAACTCATTGAACTCATTGGTCCAGAGCTATGGTCAGAGTGGGAAGGCATCGGATGATCGCATCATTGGATTGAATGGCAATTGTGTTGTAGTGCTGTCTGATTATGTCTTTTCAGAGCATGACTTACATTGACTTACATTCAATTCTATAGCCATTCAAATGAAGAAATACTGATCTGAATACTGACAACAACTGAGCTCTTGATTGGTAATAAATTTTAATGTTTTGGCTCTAAAAGGGAATGCCATCCAATAGCTATAGTATTGTAATGAATATAAAAGGCACTGCAGTTGATGGTCAGCACTAAAGCATAGCATATCAATAGATGTTCACAAATGCATGAAAATCATCAACTGTTCAGCTCTTTATATCGATGCACATAACCATAGTTGTATGAGTGCTAATATTGATGAGGATGGCGTTCGAAGCACATCATACAATACTACTTACATTGACTTTAAGACCGGCCCGAAGATCAAGACATGAAGACATGGGCTCGAGATTTATTGCTTGTTTAAAGATTTCGCTTCAGTGAAGCAGCGATAATATTGCATTAGGGGAACAGACCATTCGATGCTGTGCTCTTATATTATGGTCACTAAAGAGAATATCACAAAAAAGTGGAGAATATCAGAACGCAATGAACAATAAGAGAAAATATCTTATATTTCTCTTTATCACAACAAATGAATGATGAGATTCAAGTGAAGACATAGAGAAAGATATTGTCTTCATTACCAACAAATTCATCAAAAATTATTTCTCTAAATATCCATTCATTTTCTTATTTTTCTATCAATTTTTGTTTGTCTTTATTTTTGAAAAGCATTGAAAGCATAGAAAACTTTGTAAAACTTTTCCAACAAATTTAATTAATTTGAATGCAATGAATACAATGAATACAATCTTCCAATTATTTAATGACTTAATGAGAAACATATGAAAAGCTAATCAATGAAAAAAAATGAGAACAGAGAAAATCAATTGAGTTTTGCGTTCATCCAATTTAACAGATTTGAGTAATCATTGAATAATTTTGGGCGAAATTTAGACATATATTTACAGAGCTCTGAAAAATCGAACCAATTTAGAGAATGAGCTGATATTGAACTCACAAATTAAGCATTAAATGAAAATTGATATATAAATAGGTAGAGACCTATCCCTAGAATGGCGTGTTTTATGCATAACATATCAAAGACTGAAATATAAGTTTATAATTTTTCATAATAAAGAAATGTGGGATCGGTTTTGCAGATATTGCCAACCAATTTGGCGTTTAAATATTACACACCTTTCCGGATGAGCCATCTATACATATATTCATCACTAAAACACATTTTATATCTTTTATATCAATGTTTATGTCTATAACTTTATATTGGATTTGTTCGCACTTTGAGTTCAATTTTAAGCTAATTATTGCTTAAAATTTAAAATTTTTATTACAATCGATATTACATTTGTTTTGATAACATTGAAAAGTTTGATAGTTTAGTTGTCCGTTATGTCTGAGAAATGTTGTGCTCTTACGTAAATCTGCTATAATTTGTTTTCATTGGGTTTTGTTTAATATTTGTTTTGATATAATAAAGGCAATGGATATGTTGCAGACCTTATGTTTTAATGCAATAATTCGTATATTTATATGTAAAAGCGTGGTTCCGGTCCATTTGCACAATCAGGCATTAGATTGTAGAGTGTGCTGACCCTCCTTTAATTCCCAGGCTCTCTGCGCTATCTATACTCTGCTATGTTCTGAGCGCTCTTTGGGCTCTTTGGCTCACATCAGCTCCAAAAGTGATTCGTCTCATTGACTATAGACATAACATGTTATGCATTTGTTAAAGTGGGGGTCGACAGGGAGGACAGCAGTTAAGAGCAGAGCAGATATATACAAAAAAGCGATAGAAAACTTTGGTGGAAGTCATTAAGGTTTGCCTTTTGCACAAAACCGTTGATTGCATTGGCATCACATCAGAGGCAAAACCAAACTCTATTGAGATAAAGGGATCGCATTATTATCAGAGTTGAGCACAAAAATTAGTTCTGATTTTCAGTTCGTTTTCCGTTTTATTTTTTTGGCTTTTGTCGAAAAATCATTGAATGAATACATTAATAGTTTTACTATTGTGTTAAGAGTACTGATATATTCATCTCATTTTGTTTGTCATAATATCTATAGCTCTCCACTAATAGTAATACTAATATTCACTACTAATCACTTAATACTAATATCAAATGTAAATGAAATAATGTTTGACTTTATGTTTTGCTCGAATATATGTAATGACAACAGAAATATCTATACCGACATTAAAAAGTCCAATAATTATCAACTTTTATACAAAATACTGGTATTCAGTGTCGGAGAGAAATATCCGATTCTGCGGATGAAACAAAACCTTTGAAATGTTTGAATGTTTCGTTTAATTTATTCAGTTTTAGTGATTTCCTATTTGTGGTCCTATTTCCGGCCTAACCGAGTCATTAGGCATGTGTCCAAAAAAGCGAATCTCTTTATTTTAGGTTAAGGCATAGACAAGGCTCCCACAAAAATGTATTTGTAATGAAGAGTAAAGCCTCGCAATACTTGCAATACATGTCGCAACTCAAACGACTCAATGTTTGCAACTGATTGTTCCGATTAGACATCTTTTAAGCAAAATTGCATTTTTTAACGATTCGACTGACTCTGTTCGGCACTGGGAGGTTCAATGGTAATTAAGCGCTGAGACGGGCCCACCCGACCAACTCGATTAAAAACAGATTCTTTGTTTGAGAGGAATATTTTTTTTTCTCTTTGAGAAGTTATTTGAAGTTATTTGTGATCTCAATAATAGACGGCATAAATGCAAACTCTAATACATCATTAGAGGAGATCCTATTTTGACGCACAACCGAATCACTCGAACCGCTCATGAGTTAAGAGTCACACAGAATATAACAAACACTCATTTTTCTAAGCAATCTATTTATAGGCGATCACTAATTTGCAAATTGAACTCAACAACAATTATATTAACTGAGTCTATGAGCACTCAAACTATTACTTCTCATCCATTTCTTCTTTTTTCTTCAATACTTATCATCTTCTTAGAGCTGTGCAAAAACTTTTTTATGGGAATATCGCCAGAAAGGGAATGACTCTAATCAAACATTCTTTGAAATTTAATTATCACAAAATTTCAATCCATTATTCATTTGGGAATAAACTATTTGCTAGGATTTTGAATACTTTTCTCAGAAAGAAATTTGGAGTAAGAATGAGGTCTCAAAACTAATTATTTTGATTTACTCCTCTCCAAAAACATTTCAATTGAGAGAAATATTGTATTTGCAATAACTTTGCCATAACTTTCACATAAATGTCAATCACTTTGAATCGTAAGTCAATTTCTTAAACACGATTATAAATCACTATAGCATTGAAAAAATCCTGACTTATATTTACTCAACCAGAAAATCACTTTACAGATCCGATGTCTTTTTATTTAAAACAAATATTTATATATATTTTTTCAATACTTACGTTATTTATAAATATATTTTTGAAAAATTGGCAAAAAATAAAATCCCTATAAATTAAACGAAAAAAAGTTGAAAAAAAAGATTTAAATTTTTAAATGCAGTGAAAGAATTTTAATTTAATGTTTTGCTCTTTTCTTTCCTTACTCTACCCGTGCAATTTTTGATAGGATGCTCGAAAGATTGTGTCACCACTTTTGAAGAGTTTCCAATCGGAGATCGACAAACTGAGCAAAAGAAGTAAAGCGGCGGAGGCGGCCTTCCTCTACATATATAAGCACATAATCGACATTAAGGGTAAGTCATATTTATATGTTTTGCAGCGAAATATTTGGGAAAATATGACAAAAAGTTATGCAATTGACTATCGCTTTGCGAACAGCAATAATAGCACCAAAAGCACTAAATTTCCTGAATTGGGGTCCACTGAACAGAAACAATAGAATATTACGCTAAGAATGAGAGGCATATTTGATAGGCTTTACCCAAAAATGTATTGAAAAGCACTGGTTATACAGTAAGTGCCATTCAAGTGCTATGTGTGTTGTAGAAAAAATGAATTTTCATTGATATATATTTGGTAATTGTTTTAAAGAAAATAGAGTACAAGATATATGACAAGAGTTTTAATTATGCGAATATTATTCGACAAAATATAATAAAATAAGTTTAAATAAAAGAGAGAGTATTGTAGAGAAAAAACAAAAGGAGTCTCTTTGAATGGTCTATCAATGCTATTGAATAACCAGTGCATTGGCTATAAGTCAGTGATGCTGTGCTGTTGGCACTGATAGAGAAACATGTGATGCCAAGCGTGACAGGAAGAAACGCATGCTTTGATTTGCTCGTATCCAACACTCATCTCATCGCACAGACATTTCATGTGTAGCCCACTCTTCTCTGAGTATTGAATGAAGACAAGAGGACTGACTACTAATGCAATGCCGATAGTTATGCGAATAGCAAAACAATAACAAATGACATTTAAAATTGTATTGAAATCATACTTAAAACTCATCCTTAAATGAGTGGTTCGCTAACAAAACTTAAATTCATAATTATTTTCAATAAAGTTATATATATTAAAGAATTATATGTATTGTATATATATTCAAAGCCATAGTGAAAGCCATTGTTTGATTTATTTCTCTGTCTTTCAGTTGATTCTCTTTTCCCGAACTTTTGCTTTGAATCTAATTTCTGTATTTCATTAATGGATTCAATTTTTTTGTTGTTCTCTTATTTTAAATAAAATATTTGAAGAGAGAGTGAATATGAGATAAAGAGTAAAGTTTTCGCTAAAAATGGCACAACTTTTCAAATTTTGTTTTACAATAGAACTTAAATCGATTTAATTTTGAAAATAACTTTTTTCTTTTGCAATAAGTTATACAATCTTTTGACTCTAAAACTGTGAATATTTTTATTATTATTATATAAAAGTAGAATTCGAGTAATCATTTCACTGAAAGTCACATTCAATTATTTCAATAAAAGCCAGACTCAGGTTTAGACTCTCGGATATCGTCTCTGGAGTATAGACTTTAATTTGAAAGCTTCAAGAATTTTATCTCTAATTTTGACAACTTTTGGAAAAACAATTATCAGAACAGACGAAAAAAGTGGACAGGAATATATGGCAATATATGAGAATATATGAGTGATAATAATAATAATAATAAAACTCATTCATATTAAATAAGTATAAATAATATGCACTTAAAATGAGAGCTCAAATTGTTTCTAATGAATGAGTTATCAAATGAAACAACAGTTTTATCTGAAAAAACCAATAATTTTAAACAGAAAAATAATTAGAGTAAATGTTCTGTTATTATGTTGTGCTTTGTTTTGACGTTTATGTTGAGCTTAGAACAGAGCGTGTTTGTACTACTGTTCCCGATAGAGTCAACCGGGAGAACAATCATTACTCAATACATATACCTGTTATCTAATTTGATAGTTCATTAAATTATCGATTAAAACACAGAATATAATGTTTTTCATTCAATAATTAATTGTTTTCGTAAAACACGAAAAATCTCTTTTACTCCAAATATATAAAGAATTTTCTCTTAAAGTAAAAAAAAAACTATTTTCCGAAACCATTATCTGATTATTCGATTGTGTTTTTTCATTATATTTTTCAAACTTTTCTTCATTATTGGAATTTATTTATAAATAATGTTTTTTTCTTCTCATTCTTTGGATAAAATTTTTACCGATTTGTTTGAGAAAAATCAGATAAATATTTTTTGCTTTTTTCGATGTTTTTCTGTGGATTTACTCGATTTTACAATTTTTCAAACTTGATTTGATTTATTAATGCCTTTTTCTTCAAAATCGTGTGTAGATTATAGTCGTGTTTCTAATTATTTTAGGCATAAATTTTTTTCACTCGTTTATTATCGATCAAAGAGTTAGATTAAATGCCTTCGAATATTTGGTGAACTCTTTTATATATTTGCACTGAATTTTCAGATGTTTTTTGAAATAAAATGTTATTTATATTCTTCTTTTTCACAGAAAAATTGTTTTTAATTTTTTTGTATTACTTTTTTTGAAGAACTGATTCGTTTGAAAATTTAAAGTTGTATTTAATGACAGATTTTTTTGCTCTTTTCATTTCACTTCATACTATTTCTCGGTTTTTTCTACACATGTTTTGACTCATAAAACACCACATTATATATCATAAGAAATATAATGAATTTCTAAAATATATTTCTTATGCAGAAAATTGTCTCAGTTTTAGAGTTCTTGGCTCTGAATCAGTTGGTTGTGTCGAACATTTGTTGGTTTGCGCCCACATATCACACAAATGATGGATTGATTCTCATCATCAAAATCGGAGTCAATTCTCTTATTTCGAAATTAGTTTTTTAGGAAATGATTCACAAAAATATTCTTTTATTTACTCATTTTGTTGAATCAAATGGTTATAAATAAAATGACATAAAATCAGATTATTATTATTGGAATATCTCTTAGAAAAGGCATTGAAAGTTGAAAATAAATTCTTGTTTTTTATGTTAATTTTAATATTAAATGTTTCGACAAATAAAATAGTTTTAAAAAAAGTCTTTTTGGAAACAAATTTTATTAATTCGCATACATTTTTGCAGACAAACCATTAATTCCTGGCATAAAAAGAGACAAAAACAATATTTATTAGAATTTATTGGAATATAATTCTAGATTTTGAACGATTCGGAGCAAAAAATGTCAAAAATTCAAATAAAATACAGCATAATATCAAATGTCATTTTAAATATTTAATTACAAAATAATAAAAAACTTGTCATTTAGTCTGAAAAGAGATTCTTCTGAATAAGAAAAACTGATAATAAAGAAAAATATCAAATTAGGATTCCTTGTGTTTTCCAAGACACAAAAAAATTACTTTTTTCCAGTTATTATATCTGATATCTTATTGCAATCAAATTCAAGTGGAAGACTCTAAAATCTCTCTCTCTCTCTCTCTCTCTCTCTCTCGCTCTCTCTCTCGCTCTCTCTCTCTCACTCCCTCTCCTCTCCTCTCCTCTCCTCGCCTCTCCTCTCCTTGTGCGCTCTGGTAATAAATTTTTGGTTATCAGCTCTTTTATATTTTTTGGAACAGCATTTTATTTGAGAGACTGTATTAGTTAGGAATCATAAGAAGATCTTTACGAATAATTTTAAAATTTATTGGAAAACATTGATTTAAAATAAGTTTTTTATTTTGCTTAAAAAAAAGTGAAGTCAAAGCGAGAAAAAAGCCAAAAATTTTTATTATATGTTTGGCAACGATTGTAAATTAACTTCAAACTCATGGCGTATTAGAAATGCAATACTCTATTAAATTTATTGAAATAAAAAAAAATACTGAGAAATGTTATGTCGTTTTATAATTCTCTTCTTTAAAATTTCAGTAAAAAAGACATTTATATTTATCGTAATTATCGCTCGTATTTATTGGTAATGGCTTTTGCTTTTTGAGTGCCATAGTATACCATCCTATGTGTGGGTCTTCATTGGTGTCGAACTTAAGCATTGAAAAAATATTCTCATAAACCAAGTCTTTGGGAGACCATAAAATCTTTATTCAGACCAATATATAAATCATTAGTCAATAGACATTCAAATAATTCGATTCTGACTTTTATAGTCGTTTTCAATACATTTGATTCAATCAATTCAAATGTTTTATCACTCTTTCGCTCCATCTCTTAAATAGTCAGTCAATCACTGCTCTCTTCCCTCTCCTTATAATTCAAATTTTTCCATTGAATCCTCTTTTGGTTGTTCCCTCTTTCTTCGTTGCAAACACCTTATCTCCGATTCACTAAATTAGATATTTTTGTGTTTAATATAATATGAAAGATAGAGAGCACACAATATGTGACTTTCGAGCCATTGATTTACTACAGAATCCAAACACTAGTAATTAATTTACTTTAATTTGATTTGTATTTGGGTTTCGATTTGATCTCCGATTTAATTATAGAAACACTTAATCAGAAGAGAATGACTTAAATTGAATTCATAACTGAATCGCCATTGAAGTGGAGCTCTATTTGAGTTATATATCCTGATAATGGATCCAAACCAGAATTGGTAAGGAATGACAGCCAGTCAAAGGTCACTGTCATCAATATCTTATATGTGATGTCATTCTCAACAATATAAGCACAGCATATGTGTATTGTTAAGAATGGAAGCACAGGTGCCATAAAATATGATTGCGTCGTACGAGTGATGACACACAATGAAAGACATAAAGAAATGAATGAAAGAATTGTAAAAAAGATTATTTATTGCAGTAGTGATGATCCATATCCAGTTCCTCTCTTATTGTTATTTCTATTGCAAAGGAGAGGATAAACGCATTTCTCTCAGATTCTCGGAGTTGTCAAACATTTTTCTAGAATTGTATTAAAAGTTTTTATTTTTTTACATTTGTCTGATTCAAAAACATTGAACCATTCATGAATGGATGTTCGACACTGGCTTTCCTTTAAAATGTCTCTGTGATCCACTCTATTGCTTGTTGAAGACGCGCTCAGACCCACCATTCCTCACCCCTGAAATGCATTCAAAATTAGTGATGCGAACCAAAGATTTTCAAAATATTTTTGGTCGGGTGTTGTCCACAACTAATAAAATATGTCATCAGATTTTATTGTCGAAACATTTGTAGAAACATTTGAAACAAACTTTTTTGAAACTAAACTTTTTAAAAAAGAATCAATTTTTTGGTTAAGAATTGAGTTATTTTTATATTGTTTTATCCCTTTCCAAGTCATCATTATTTGATTTTGTGATATTAGAGCTACTTCTTTGCATAGCTCACCACCACCTCAATTTTTTTATTAACCAAGTGCTCTCTTTAAATTGGTGCCAACTTGTCTTTAACATTAAATTGCGAAAATTTGAGCTTGCCTATAGGAATTGATCCCAATGATGCAGTTTAAAGACTCTCCTAATAAATAACTAATGAACCAGAAATAGGTTTATTTAAAGCGTTTATTCGAATCTTTGGAATCAATAGATGTCTTGATTTGCATTTAAAGTCTTAATTCGGTTAAAATTATGAGAAAGAGATCAAATGATATGAAAAAAGATAAGCCATCAAATCGGTTGAGAGAGAGAGAGAGAGAGAGAGAGAGAGAGAGAGAGAGAGAGAGAGAGAGAG
>JAQFZI010000984.1:0-11851 GCA_034695605.1 Eupelops occultus
GCCAAAAAGACTCGAGAGTTCCGGTGTTCACCACAGGAACAGATGAAATCTATTCTCAATTTCAAAGATATTGAAGAAGAAACTGAAGGCAGTCTTTGTGGCGAAGAAATCAGAGAAAAATTGTTTAATCTTCACACAAAACTCATGAATCGGATCAAAGTGGCCACAGAGGAAGAATCAGATGATATGAGCGTTGATTCCGGCATTTCTATGGATGACGAAGGGAAGAGGTCCTGGTCTAAGAAGATATTTTCTATTGTAAAAAGTGTCAAATCTATTGGACATAAGGTTTACCAATAATTTCTATATATTCTTAGAATTTATTTATTTTCATCTGATTTCAGGAAGAATTGGCTCCGGAGGAAGAAAAGCCGCCGCCAGAGGATGTGCTGACCAAAAAGATTGTGTCGACTGTCATCAAATGGGCCGAAGAGACAGAGATCGAGAACAGGGAACTGATTCGACAAATGTTTCACTTATTGTTGAGATGTTATAATGGGGTCGGAATAATGATGGACGCCCTCCAGAAAGCATATGTCATTAGCGATAAGTCCACCGCAGATGTCGAACAGTTTGTTCTTCATCTGAATAAAGTCAGAGCTCTTTTACCCGTGCAAATGGGACCGGATGAGGAGCAGATAATGCGACACTCCTTATGGGTAATGGTTAACAACAGAGTCTTCTTCCAACATCCAGACCTAATTCGTATTCTTCGAGTCCACGAGAATGTGATGGACGTAATGATGAATACTTTGGGTAAACAAAAGGCACACTCAGAGGAAAAGATGTCGGACACCTCTGAAATGGTGGTCGCCTGTTGTCGATTCCTCTGCTTCTTTTGCCGGTCCGGTCGCCACAACCAGAAGGCAATGTTCGATCACTTGAACTTCTTGTTAGAGCACTCGAATATACTGCTGTCTCGACCATCACTGCGAGGAACAGCTCCATTGGACGTCGCCTACTCTTCACTTATGGAGAACTCTGAGTTGGCGTTGGCTATGAGGGAACACTATCTCGAAAAGATTGCCATTTATTTATCTCGTTGTGGTCTGCAATCGAATCAGGAACTCATAGACAAAGGCTATCCAGACGTAGGCTGGGATCCGGTCGAAGGCGAACGTTATTTGGATTTCCTTCGATTCTGTGTTTGGGTTAACGGAGAGTCAGTCGAAGAGAACTCCAATCTTGTGATCAGATTATTGATTAGAAGACCAGAGTGTTTGGGACCAGCGCTTAGAGGCGAAGGACCGGGTCTTTTAGCCGCCATTAAGACTGCAATTCAAATGTCTGATAAGATAACTGCCGAAAGAGAGGGGAAGATAGTTAGGGGTGAGGCCAAGGAAGATGACGAAGACTATATTGATATGGGAGCCTCTATTCTTAATTTTTACTGTGCTCTGGTCGACCTATTGGGTAGATGTGCACCCGAAGCCACGACAATAGCACTGGGAAAGAATGAGTGCATTCGTGCTCGAGCTATATTACGATCACTCGTACCATTAGAGGACTTGGAGGGCGTCCTATCCCTGAGATTCACACTTCAGTCGAGTACTAAATCTGGTAATTAAGTGGTTTTACAATTATTTTTAGGAATCAATTCATATAAAAATTATTATTTTGAAGGTAAGACAGATATGCCGACTGCTCTCCTCCCCGGACACAAGCAATCGGTTGTCCTCTTTCTCGAACGGGTCTATGGTATTGAAAATCAAGAGACGTTCTTCCGATTGCTTGAAGAGGGATTTTTGCCTGACCTGAGAGCGGCCACAATGTTGGAGACCGCAGATGGAGGCGAGAGTGAGATGTCGTTAGCTTTGAACCGGTATTTGGGGAATGCTGTCTTACCTCTACTTATTAAGCACCACTACTTCTTTGCCAATGCCGACAATTGGGCCAATCTATTGGATGCCACTCTACATACGGTCTACCGTTTGGCTAAAGTCAAGATTCTGACCAAAGGACAGCGCGAATGTGTTTCTGATTTTCTGGTATTTATAATTAGTATTTGAATTTAATTTTTATTAATCGATAATTTGATGGAACGGTAGGTAAGCCTTACCCATGAAATGCAACCCTCAATGCTGTTGAGACTTCTGCGCAAACTATGCAATGATGTGTCGGTTCTGACCGAATACACGACCGTTGCCTTACGTTTACTAACACTTCACTACGAAAGATGTTCCAAATATTATTCCAGTAGTGGACAGGTTTCTTATGGCTCGGCATCTGAAGAGGAGCGTCGGCTAACAATGATGTTGTTCAGCAATATTTTCGACTCTTTGGCCAAAATGGATTACGACCCTGACCTCTTCACACAATCACTGCCATGTCTGACAGCCATTGCAGCAGCTCTTCCACCCGACTATTCTATGACTCCTTCCTATTTGGATGACATCGTCCACAAAAATGGTAAGAAAATCATTTCACGTTTGGACTCATTTTATTCTTTTTTTGTATATTAGGTGCGACCGATGGTCCTTACGTTCCGGAACCGGTCAACATATCGGGTGTTATCTTATCCACAGAATTGCTTAATTTGGTGCAGAAGTTCTCTGAGCACTACCATGATGCCTGGGCCTCACGAAAGTTTGAGAATGGCTGGCAATATGGCGAACAGTGGGTGTTTAGGAAAACTCATCCTCGACTCAAACCATATCATCTGCTGTCGGACAGAGAGAAGGAGAGATACAAAGAGCCCATTAGAGACGCACTCAAAGCTCTGCTCGCTTTGGGATATAAAGTATTTTATATTTTAGTTGAGTTTTGTCTAAATCTGTCCACTTTTGATAAATAGGTGGAACAGTCAGAGTCAGGACAGGGAACACTTCAACGGCAGGCCTCGAGAATGGATTTGGGCAATCAGTCCATTTCAATACAGGACTATAATCCACAACCGGTTGATATGGCGAACCTCACTCTCAGCAGAGATATGCAGACAATGGCTGAGCGATTGGCTGAGAACGCACACGACATGTGGGCCAAACAGGCCAAAGAAGAAAGTGAAGCACTGGGCGGTTGTATTCATCCACAAATGGTAAAGTTATTATATATTTGTATTTTTGGGTAAATGTCTATAATTTCTATATTAAGGTTCCGTACGATCTGTTGACTGATAGGGAGAAGAAGAAAAATAGGGAACGCTCTCAAGAATTGCTAAAATTCTTACAGTTTGAAGGATTCAAAGTATTTCGGTATTTGTTTTGTGTTTTAATTGTTTATTAAATGTATTTCATGTGATTTTTTAGAAATCAATTTTTGATAGTTTTCTTTATTCGCTTCTTTAGATTGTTTTTTCTTATGAACTCTTTTTTTCTCTTATTCTGTCCGTCCGTTCCCTTCGATTAATTTTCGGGGCTTTTAATGTATACTAATATTCTGGGCATAACTCTATTCTGCCCTCCGTGTGCCATTACTAACATTACCTGAAACCAGTGTTGATAACGTTCCCTCCAATGGTCTAAGAATGAGGTTGGGCTCAGTCAATGTGGATGGCTCAGGAATGCCGACTCAGTCCAACGATTGTCGATTCGCCTCTTCCTTATTGGAGAAACTATTGCACTATTTGGACATCGCGTCAATGAGTCTTAAGCTACTTAAGCCGTCGGCCAATCACTCCCGAAGAATATCATTCAAGCAGTCTTCACGTGACGCAAAGTTCTTCAGTAAAGTAGTTCTTCCGCTAATGGAAAAGTATTTCACAGCACAGAAGACCTTTTTCTTGACGTCATTAACGGCCACCGCTGGCTCTGCTGTGGTCAACGCTGGTATCGCCACCGTTCGGGAGAAGGAATTGGTGGCCAATCTGTTCTGTAAATTAGCGTTTTTTCTCCGCTCAAAGCTTTCGGTCATCGGAGTCGATGCAAAGATATCTGTGCGCTGTCTTCAGGTATATACTGTTTTTTTTGTCTAATTATTATTAATGTCTAATTTTAAGATTGTATTCCCAATGAATAGGTCCTGATTCAGGCCACTGACGCCCACACAATAGTCAAGTATTCGCCGGACTTTATTAAGACCTCAATGTTGACGTTCTTCAATCACGCGGCCGATGACCTCTCGACCTGTGTGTTTAACCTACAAAACGCCCGATTTTGTCACATTAGGGGCACTACAATGAAGACGTCCTCATCACTCAATTATATACAACTAGTCCTCATACCAGTGCTCACATCTATGTTCGATCACTTAGCGGTCAATGACTTTGGATATGACTTATTGCTGGATGACATACAGGTTGCCTGTTATAAGATTCTTAACTCCCTCTACACTCTCGGCACTAAACATAATGACCTGACCTTAGGTCGAAAGTTCATAAAATCCGAGTTAGACAGACATCGCTCTCAAATTGGTTCGTATTATTTGAAAGAAATTCTTCCAAATTTACAGTAAATTACATTAACTATTGTTTAGGTAACTGTTTGGGAGCGTTCGCCTCTACCTTTCCGGTGGCTTTCCTGGAGCCACATCTTAACAAACAAAACAAATACTGTATTCACGGAAAATCTGAGGAACACTCACTCGAAGCGCAGACCGTTTTGTCAGATTTGGACGCATCGATGCCAACATTGGACGACCTGATGGTACACATCGACAAATTTGTCAGCTCTTCCGTCAAATATAGCGCCGAACCGCATACTATTGATGTGATATTACCGATGGTGACCAGTTATCTGCCATTCTGGTGGTCACAGGGACCCGACAATGTGAATGTGACTGGTGAAAATCATGTGACCATGGTCACCAGTCAACACTTGAATAATCTCTTGAAGAATGTTCTGTATCTGGTTCGCAATCACATTGGAGTGGGTGGCGCGCCCTGGATGGTAACCATCGCTGGACACGCGGGACAAATAATTATCAATTCATCTGAAGAACTTCTAATTGATCCGGTGATGCCTTTGGCGCAGAAGATCTGTAGCCGAGCAGAGGCTGCCTATCATAGAGAGGATATGATGAGAGGTTATCTCAAGTCTGCCACTGAAGACACCTCTTCTGTTGAAACTGAATTGCAAGAAGAGTTTGCACTTCTGGCCAGAGATGTCTACGCCTTTTATCCGCTTCTTATAAAATACGTCGACATTCAAAAAGGTTTTATCAGATCGTTATTTAAATTCTTTGAAATGATGTCTTAAATTTTGATTATCAGGTCATTGGCTGAAGAATAATATACCGGAAGCTCATAAAGTCTACCACAATGTGGCCACGATTTTCGATATTTGGTCGAAGTCTCAGTTCTTCCGCCGCGAAGAACAAAATTTCATTTCACAGAACGAAATCGATAATATGGCTCTTATTATGCCTTCCTCAGGAAGGGGTGGACGCATCACTTCCTCCAAAGCTGATGGTTCGCAGTCGGCCTCATCTAAAAAGGTATTAATTGTTAGAGAGTTTCGGTAAATAATAAGATCGAAAATTAATTGATTGATAGGTTAAGAAGAAAAGGGACGGAAAACGAGACAAAGACAAAGAACTTGCGGCCAGTCTTATGGTGGCCTGTCTTAAGAGGTTACTTCCTGTTGGTCTAAATCTGTTCGGTGGTCGGGAACAGGAATTAGTACAACACGCGAAGGAAAAGTTCCTAAAACGCAAACAGGACTCAGATATCTTCGATTACGTCAAGACTCAGCTAACACTTCCCGATAAGATCGATCCGAGTGACGACATGTCGTGGCAGCACTACCTCTACAGCAAACTGGGCAGTCAAAAGCCTGTTTTGGGCAATGAGTTGGCGGTAATCGATAAACACTCGAAGGACCCCCATTTGGCGGCCGATCAACTCGTCGAACGTATTATAGAAATGGCGAAAGTCTTGTATGGACTGCATATGGTATTGATATCTGATTTCTTTAATTCCTTTATTTATGTCCTGTCCCTCCATTTGATGTCTAAATTTTGTGGCGTATCCTATATTTGTGTCGTAATGTCTAATGAATTGTGTCTTATGTTAAGATCGATCATCCGTCGGCTTCACTCAAAGGCGTTTATAGAAGTGTTGTTTCCAGTCAGAGAAAGCGGGCTGTCATCGCTTGCTTCCGCATGATTTCCCTTCATTCTCTTCCCAGGTATTGCTCGGATCATTTTATTTGCATTTTATTTTTACGTTTAAAGTAAGACTATATTAAGGTTTCGATTGAATTCTTAACTTTTGACTGCATTTGAACAATGGTTTTAACCTTATTTTAATCAAACCTTAAATCACTCGAAACACTAATTAGTAATTATTCTTTAAATGTCTGCATATGAATGGCTTAACTGTTCCACTGCTTTGAGTAATAATTAATTGAATTGGATCTCAAAGAATCTGAGATAACCGGTATTGCTGTGAATAACAATTAATTTGTTTGACATCTCTTAACTCTAATAGGGATTCAAACAAACGTTTATTGAAAGAAATTGGAAACGAATTGCGATTTCTTGCAGTAAGAAAAGGGCAGCCGTTCAGTGCTTATTCAGTGCTCCCCTTTACTCGTTGTGCAGGTCTGACCACTAATTCTAATCCAATTAATTATTTTTCTAATTAAGTCTTTTAATTATTGATTAATATTCTGAAGAACACTGATTTCTAAACAAATAATCAATTTAATTACATTATTAGTTGATCATGATACTTATTGAACAATTGCATTGATCCAAGTTATAATTGGATGGATTCAATCTTTTAATCAAGTGTGATTTAACTTATAACATTTCATCTAGAGCAATTTAAAAACTGTAATTTTTAAATCGATTTCCAATTATTCATTTAAATTTATCAAACCTTTCATATATTAGGGTTAAAAGTGATAAAATAAAGCTTGTTAAATTATTTTTTTTCATTTTTAAATTAATGAACTCTCCATAATAAATGGAACAAGATCTTTTGATGATGTTCACTTAACCAGTACAATTTTGAGTTGATCTAGACATTTTTACAAGATGCAATTTTTAAAATGACAAATCAAACTTAATTCAATATAATTCTGTGCTATTTTTATGATGGGCTATTTTAGAATTTATATATACATATTGATCTAAACCTGGACAGAAATAATTATTTTTGTGCTAACTTTTAGGCACCGGGCAATGAACATATTCCTCAAGACTTATTCCGATATGTGGCTCATCACAGAAAACATAGGACACGAACAGCTCATTGACGACAACACAGAGTCCTTCGAAGAGGCAGAGAAGAAGACTGATGAGGAAGAGTCCGATAAACCCGATCCAATCAGCCAATTGGTGACTGCCTTCTCACGAGCGGCCACTACAGAACACGGAGGAGCTATGAAAGAGGACAGCCTTTTCATGAACTATGCATTCATTTTCATACAGAGTATGGGAGGTGCTGAAGAAGAAGAGGAGGAAGAAGAAGGTGGTGACGAAGAGGGGCCTTCCATTCACGAACAGGAAATGGAAAAACAGAAACTACTGTTCCAACAACAGAAGTTGGCGGACAGAGGGGTCGCCGAAATGATTCTGCTATACATAAGCGCCTGTCGAGGAATACAGACAACTATGGTATTGAAGACATTGAAGTTAGGGATATCCATATTGAAGGGCGGAAATGTTGACGTCCAGATGCGAATGTTGAAGCACCTGAAGGACAAGAAGGACGTCGGCTTCTTTATATCCATTGCCGGTCTAATGAACTCCTGTTCTGTACTCGATTTGGACGCCTTTGAACGCAATCAGAAGGCAGAGGGTCTGGGAGTAGGCGCTGAGGGCACTGCAGGCGAGAAGAATATGCACGACACTGAGATCACCTGCGCTCTGTTCCGCTTCATACAACTCCTGTGCGAAGGCCATAACCTCGAGTTCCAAAACTATTTGCGAACTCAGGCGGGAAACACCACTACTGTCAATGTTGTGATCGCAACCGTCGACTATTTGTTACGCCTTCAGGAGTCGATTATGGACTTCTATTGGCATTACTCCAGCAAAGATGTGATCGACCAGTCGGGGAAAGACAACTTTGTTAAGGCTATTACTGTTGCCAAACAAGTAAAACACATTTGAAAATTGTTTTCTCTATTAACACATGCCTTCAAATGCACAGGTATTCAGTACTTTGACTGAGTCTATTCAGGGTCCATGTTCTATGAATCAGCAGGCATTAGCCCACTCCCGTCTTTGGGACGCCGTCGGAGGGTTTATGTTTCTGTTCGCTCACATGCAGGACAAACTCTCAAAGAACTCATCCCAATTGGATCTGTTGTGGGAATTGCTTGACCTCCAAAAGGAAATGGTTATTATGATGTTGTCAATGCTCGAGGGAAATGTCATGAATGGCACGATTGGCAAACAGATGGTCGACACTCTGGTCGAGAGTGCGGCCAATGTAGAGGTCATACCTGCTTTCCTTTAATCAATTGTTTGTCTTATAATCGGTTTATTTGTCTGTCAATCAACAGATGATTCTTAAGTTCTTCGATATGTTCTTAAAACTCAAAGAAGTGATATCTTCGGCAGCGATGCAGGAGATCGATAAGAAGAACATCGGTTGGATCAATGCCAAGGACTTCCAGAAGGTTATGGAAGTGCAGAAGATTTACACACCAGAGGAGATCCAGTATTTGATGTCTTGTTGTGAACCCAACCACGACGGTCTCATCGATTACCGCGAATTCACCGAACGATTCCACAATCCGGCCAAAGAGATCGGATTCAATCTGGCCGTACTTCTGACCAACTTATCGGAACATATGACAAGTGATCCGCGACTGCAGCGGTTCTTAGAGACGGCCAGTTCTGTACTCAATTACTTCGAGAACTATTTGGGACGAATCGAAATCATGGGTTCTTCCAATCGTATAGAACGGGTCTATTTCGAGATCAAAGAGGAAACCATTAATCAATGGGAGAAACCGCAGATCAAAGAGTCGAAGAGAGCCTTCTTTTACTCAATTGTCACCGAAGGCGGTGACAAAGAAAAACTGGAAGCTTTTGTCAACTTTTGCGAAGACGCTATCTTTGAAATGCAGCATGCAAGCAGTATATCCATGGAGGACGAGGAGGAACCCACCAAAGCTGGTCAGACACCTCCTATTGATTAAAATTATTGTAAATTTTCATTTATTTAATTCTTTGATTTCTCAGGTGATTATCCCTATCCGGGCACTGAAGAGGAACCGACCTCCACTTTTGAGCCAATTAAAAACGTCTTCAGATATGTTTGGAACAAAATCTGTAAATCGTTTTCATACTTAACTCCGGCGAACCTCAGAAAACAATGGCATTCACTCAAAGAGAAGACGTTTTTGGAACTACTGATCGGTTTCTTCAAATTGACGTTCGGCTCATTCTTTTTGGGCGGATATACTCTCTATTATATCAATAAATGTGTCTTCAAATTCATTCTGAAGCTAATGACCGGCGAACCCATTGCCGGCGCTGTTGAAGAGGAAGAATATGATGAGAAACAAATTGTTCCGATCCCTACTGTCGGACAGTTCGGTTCCTCTATGATCGATGCCAACGGAACGCCACGAATGGCCATAATGAGTGCAGAAGAAGTAGAAGAGCCTCGACAGGAACCAGAAGTCTTAAGCGGTGAAGAGGCGACCGTTGATCGCAATATCGATAGCACCGCCGATTCGGACTCAAAATTAATTAACGGCGAAATAAATTTAACCGAAAGTGAAACCGTGACAAAAACGGAAGAACCGGTCATTTCTTCAGCCCCATCACCGCCAGCAATGGTTCCGATTGAAGAGCCAAAGTCAGAGACGGCACCCGATTCGGCTCCAGTAGTGTCTTCGATGCCAAATCTGGCCAATTATACCAAAAGATTTGTTTATTTTTTGGCCAGAAATTTGTATACTTTGAAAAAGATTGCGCTCTTCTTGGCCTTCATAATGAACTTGATGCTTTTATTCTACAAAGTGACCAGTGCTTCAGCTGAAGGCGAAGATGGCGACGGAGCAGATAATGGCAGTGAAGAGTCCAGTAGTGCTGATGTGGTCGCAGAAATCATAGACGAAGTAACGACTGTCGCCTCAGAACTAATATCAGGTCATTTTTAAAATTAATTTTAGTTTGAATTTATATATTTTGATTGACCTGATATCAGGGATGCACAAGGGGGGGGTTCAAAATATTCCCTCTAAAATCGAGAGCTAAAGGCCACCACTCGAAAAAAATTTATCATATTTAGTACTAAAAACTACTCTCTCTAAATTTTGAAATTTACCCCCCCCCCTTCTAAGATCGAGAACTTTGTGCATCTCTGCTAGTATCAAATATTCTTTGTTCTGAAGAATTACTGAAATATATCACATTTAATATGAATGATATCTCTTTGAAATAGGAGGCGATGACGACGAAGAAAGTGAGAATTTAGTCGAATGGCTACAGATGGAAGAGGGCTGGTATTACCTTGAACCTCTATTAAGGGGACTGGCATTACTCCATTCCCTACTTTCCTTTTGTATGCTCATCGCTTACTATAACCTAAAAGTGCCGCTAATTATATTCAAACGCGAGAAAGAAATCGCCCGTCGGGTAGAATTCGATGGCCTCTACATATCAGAACAGCCCGAAGACGATTATGGAGCCCAATGGGACAAACTGGTGATATCTACCCGTTCCTTCCCAGTCAACTATTGGGACAAATTTGTCAAAAAGCGAGTCAGAGCTCACTATTCAGAGCAATACGATTACGACAATCTGTCGACGCTCTTAGGAATGTCCAAAACTGGTTCGATGAGTCTGGAAGAGCCTCAAAACACCGGCTATTTCTCATTCATAACAAACTGTGACTGGAAATACCAAATATGGAAAGTTGGGGTCACTTTCATGGATAATGTGAGACATAATTATGAATTGCTATTAATTTACATTAAAATTGGTTTATGTTTTGCTCTCAATTTTAGGTATTTTTATATAACATGTTTTACTTCGTTTTGTCTGTTTTGGGAAACTTTAGTTACTTTTTCTTCGCCGCACATCTCTTAGACATTGCGGTCGTTATTCCGACCCTTAAGACTATCCTACAGTCAGTCACTCATAACGGAAAACAGGTTTGAAATTAAAGATTTTTTTATTCTTGAATTTTGTTTCTAATATCTGTGTCTTGTCTTTGGATCAGTTGGTGCTGACCGTAATGTTGTTGATAATAGTTGTCTATATCTATACTGTCATTGCATTCAACTTCTTTCGTAAGTTCTACGTCCAGGAAGAGGACGACCAAATAGACCAGAAGTGCCACAATATGCTCACTGTATTCTTATTTCATTAACATCTAAATGTCTGTCCTATTGTCTGACCTCCTGTTCTGTTTATAGTGCTTTGTGTTTCACTTATACAAAGGCGTCAGAGCGGGCGGTGGTATCGGCGATGAGATCGAGTCGCCCGACGGCGACGAATATGAAGTCTATCGAATAATATTCGACATAACGTTCTTCTTCTTCGTAATCGTCATTCTTTTGGCTATAATTCAAGGTTTGAATCAATTATTATATCAAAAGAATATCCAAAAAATAAGACAAAACTCTGAATTCATTTATAAAAAGGTTTGATTATCGATGCGTTCGGAGAACTCAGAGATCAGTTGCAGTCAGTTTCGGACGACATGGAGTCCAACTGTTTTATATGCGGTATTGGAAAAGACTATTTCGATAAAGTGCCGCACGGGTTCGATACTCATGTGGCCAAAGAGCACAACCTCGCGAACTACATGTTCTTTTTGATGCACTTAATCAACAAACCCGACACCGACTATACGGGTCAGGAGACCTATGTCTGGGAGTTCTATCAAAAGAGGGGTTGGGATTTCTTTCCTGTGGGCGAGTGTTTCCGCAAACAATACGAGGATGAGCTCAGCGGACAGACCTAAAGACAGACCCTTTTTGTTATACATTTGTTGAGTTTCTTT
>JAQFZI010000985.1:0-11849 GCA_034695605.1 Eupelops occultus
ATTGAGAGTCTGTTTTAACCTTGAGGTATGAGCGATGTATCTCTAGTATGGAGAGAGAGGTACACACCTGTATTGTGCGCATTAAGTTGAGAGCTGAGTCAAGTCAAGTACAGACACCTAACAAATACTAAACACTAATAACTATTGGAATAGAATTCCTATTTTCAAAATAAATTACTATTTGTATGGATTGGCGAAGAGTAGGAACAGTACGAAGAGTGCCTAAACTGGAAACATAGCCAACACTACAGAGACTGTTGTCTTATATGCAGTACTTTCTATCTTAAGCTAAAAGAAAGATCTGTTGAATAGTGAGTACGACTACAGCACAGCTATAACCTGAGCTGAGAGCCTAAGGCAGAGCTCAGGCTGAACACTATCTTCATCACTATATCATATGAAAGCTAAGCGGAGAGCCAATCATTAGTGTGAGCACCGGGCGAATCGAGACGAGGCGTTTCTCTGAAAAAGATTCCGCAATCAGTGCAGTCACGGGCAGGTGAACGGGGGAATCACTGCTATAGCACAGGCTTTTCTGGCACCTGCTTATCAACCCCTGTTTCATGCGTTCCGATGAATGAGGTGTGCGCTGTCTCTCCAATAGAAGAGCTGATGGCTGTGATCTCTCCCCTCGGCATAGGAGGGATACTTTCGAGTCGTTTCGCCATTACATTCATGGCTGGCGTTTGTGATCACAATTCGAGCCAACAATAGATTAAATCCGTTTTGGATTTTTGGACACTAATAACAAAAGTTGCGGCAAAAGTCGTCAAACATATCGTTCATTCACTATAACCAGTATAGGGGGCGGGAATACCTGTGCTTCCATTGAGGCCATTAACGGCTCATATCGAACCATTGTGTCTGTGCCAACACGAGTGACAATTAGTGACAATTGTGATCACTGGTGACTCCGAAAGGCCTGGCCGTGACCTGAGTCAGTGACAGCTGTGACTATAGGTATGCTTAATATAAACGAGTCATCAGAAGAGTCACAAAACACCAACGGATCAGTTCAAGGACTGCATCCACGCAATGAGTACTATAAACTACCAGTGGTTGTCGACGCGTCCACTAAAGGCATTGCGCTCATCACCTCTGATGGCAAGACTGACGGAACATTACAAGAAATGGTTTGGAGGTATTCATAACTGACTCACACCTAATAACTATTCACTCATTTATTATTCACTTTTAAATATTTTTCAATGTTTTTCACTAATATTTACATTAAATGCCTAAACATTTACTAAACTCTTCCTAAACTCTCAAACGATTGATTAGTGCCGTTCCGGTCTCTACTGTAAATACGGCCGAATTAGTTGCCAACACTACTATAGTGACGGCCACCACATCACCCAACGGGTCGTCACCTGCAAGACATTCAGATGAGGAGCAGTTACGACATACGAGTCCAGTGAACGGACACGTCTCACCTCATAGGCACTCGCCTTCTGAAAAGACACGTCAATTGATTGTCTCGTCTTCTGGTGCTATCATAACAAACGGTGACTCCAATGCACAGACAATTGTAGTGACGGCGGGTGATTCCCGATGTGACGGACAGAACACAACAGTATTACATCACAACGACGTTCACATTAAGTCTGAGCCTTTAGACCCATTGCCTCCGGTGGCCTCTCCCGTCACAATGGTTGATGTGATCGCCACAGGAATCGACCGAAGCCGTGACTTAGAGCCATCACCACCAGCGACAGTGATCTCTTTAGCACCGGCACAGCCATATCAACCGGGAACAACACAACTGACTTTTGCAGCGCCTGCTTATGACATAGCAGGGACGGGACAGTACACCGTACAGGTATGACCACTTATTGCGTTACTCTATAGAACAGGTGACTCCTCTATACAAAGTTGAAAACCGAGAGAATTGGGTTTTTGTTGAGACCAGTATTGGTATTGACTTCAAAAGGCCTTCAAATGTGTCACTCAATTGACTCTATTGTGTAATGCATTGCTTTGTACAACAGGTGAACACAGGTGTGTCCCCTCAATATGCAACTGTCACCCCAACCGCTAATGCCTGTACTAATGGCGGCACAGTCTACTTGACAACTGCTGATTACATTACTTACCGAGACTACTACCCGACCACATCAACCACCACAGCAGTCAATTCTAGTGATCAGTACCAAACAGTACGCCAACATCTTAGCACAACCCCTACGGCCACATACACGACCACAACTGATACCGAGACCACATCATTTTTGGACCGATATCTTCGGCAGCCACCGGCCACTACCAATGCAAATGGTGGGCCCACTTACAAAGCAAGCATACACGGTTTAACTGTCGATCTACCCTCCCCAGATAGTGGCATTGGCGACACGACTATCACACCCCGGGGCGAAAATGGCGCTCTTCCGCAGGTCAGTCAGGTAATTGACCCCTTATTGTTTTATTTGTGCCAACTTTTAATCTCAAATTATTTTACTCAGAATTGTATTGAATTCAATTCAATATTATATCCAATATTTCTTAAATATTTAAGAAAATATTGGATATAAAGCGAAGCTATAACTGAGCGCTACTTCTATTCAGACTTATATTTCTGACATAACTTTTATTGCGTAGACTTTTCTCGACTATTATTATACAAATATCTATCAAATACTTTAATTTTCGGTCACTTTCTGTCCGTAATTAACAAAATATCAAATCAATGCCGGTTTGACTCAAAATATAAAAACATGAGTTGAGTTCAACTCTAAAACCCGTTTCTTCTAAAATGTTTTGATTTTTTTCTTTCATCAAAACATTTAATGAAACCATTTTGTCGTTCATTTCTCTATACAAATAGTATTCAATCTTTGCTTTTAATGGCGAATATAGACTCGAATTAATTTAATGGATTATTTTGTTGTTTAAGACATTAATTTTTCGAATTAATTATTCATTACATCGCTTTTAAATCTAAGTTATGAATACATTTATAAAGTCATTTGACATATATTGTAGAAATTACAATTGACATTGCTTAAAGTTTAGACCTTGTGAAATAGCAAAATATGATCTTGATAATTCTCTAACACTTTGATTTGTAGTGAACTAAACATAAAATGAATTTGCACTCAACTAAACATTCAATATTTTATTCAATTATTTAAATCAAATTTTCAAATTTAAGTCATTTTACGATTCAATCGAATGAATCTTTTATTTAAAAGACAGTGAATTTCAACCAAAAATATTCCATAAAATACAACATTAGAAAAAAGTTTTCTCTAATTTAGTTTTGTCATAGAAATATTGAAATAGCCTCAACAATTTATTTTTTCTTTCGAAAATCAACTTGTTTATCTAACATTTGTAAAATCAATTTCAAGTGTTATTAAATTCATAGTTTGATTGAAACACTAAACGAATTATAGTTGTTTACAATTATTCAATATTTTTTTTAATTCAATTATTTTGAAGACAAAAATAAGTGTTTCGTATGTATTTCGTTCTATCGATTAAAATGGAAATAGCCTAGAGTATTTTTCTATTTTCATCCACTTTATTATCCCTAACAAACATTGATCTCTAAAAAAAGTAAATATTATTCGTAAAAAATGTATTTAACTATCATTTGTTTTCTTCATTTATTGATTAAAATGAAAAAATAATTTAAAAATGAAATAGAATTGAATATATGACTGAAGTGATGGCCATTTTTCTGCATTCAAAGCCAATATCTAATAAAATATCGACAAAGTTCAGTGCCCCAGGAAAGCCCTGTGTGTTTGACTGTATGTTTGCTTTGCTGTTTGTTCTCGGACTTGAAAGCTTCTCTCAAAATACTTTTCAAAATAGCTTAAGAAAGAAAACAATTTAATTGTGAAATATTTAGACTCCATTTAAGAATTATTTATGTTTTACTTAATATACAATTTTTGTCTATTTTTTTATTATTTTGTTTTTTCCCAAAAAGTCTAAAGTATTTTATTATAGCGAATAAGTTTTGAGAAGTTATTCAACTTTTAATTGTAATCTTTTCTAATATATTAGTAAACTTGAAGGCAGTCTTGTTTACAAAAATATATTTATTATTCAAGAAATATATAGATTCTTAAAAATTGAGTTAAATTTAAAGAAATAATGAAAATATAATTATCGGACTTATTATTTATCGATTACTTTATTATTAAATTTAGTGTTAAACACAAGATATGTGTGACCTCACAAGCGATTCATTATCGAGTCTATTGACTTCCGCAGAGGAGTCGATAGAATATATTACTAATTAATTCATATTCTGAGGTCATATATAATAAATGCAATTCATTTCATACGATTAAAACTACAATTGAATTGAATTAATACTAATATATTTATTCAAATTTACAAAATTGACTGAATTTCATGCAATCTCTCAAATACTAAAAACTTTTCCTCGTCTTTGACTAAGATTTCCAGGAATATTGAAATTAATTGAAACCTTTTTTTCTATTCATATAAAACAAATTTAAATTTATTTTTAATACATTTTCTGATATATGACTAATAAGTGTCTTGGACAATTATGTTTAACTGAAATGGCGTCCAAAAAACTTAAAATGTCTTAAGGAGTATATCTTAATTTGTTTCTAACATATAATTAATGATATCGTAACAGAAATTTGAATTTTGATTTGTTGTCGAATGAAAAGTAGTTCAAATCAATTGTCGATTAATTGTATTTATTTTCTATTTTAATGTTTGAGTGGATCGACAGTTCTGACTATTGTCTGGTGTTTGAGTCATTGGAAAGAAAGAATTGAATGAATGTCTAAATCTAATTACTTGGAGTTATATAAAGAAAGTTTTCTTTTGATTATTATATTTATTCACAAATGCATGAAAGCGAAAGAAAAGTTTAATGTCCTTGAGTTTAGAAGAAGTGCATGCCTTATATGCAATTGACGTTCAGATGCTCTTCGATAAGGGATGGACACAAATGGAATTATAGCGCAAAAAAATTCAACAAAATTCGCGATTCAGGTGCAGCACTTAAATTAGCTTTGAGTGAGGGCTTTGACCACTTTTTCATCCCTTTGAGAAACGCAACGTTTCATATCTCAGACAACATTAGTGTTTAAAAGTCTATGCGATTGCGCAATGAACTTATGACTTGATTTCATGTAAACCTATTCAATGCCATTAAATGCACAGCAGAGGGGCTCTAAAGCTAAAAAAGCTAAATTAGCTTTCAAACTATCTAACTATAAAAGTTTAGAAACTTTACATTCTCTCCACTCGTGAAGTCACTACTCCCGTCCCATTCGATCCCTGCACTAAACTTCTGAATCTCTAGCATCTCATCCGTCCATTTATTCACAAAAAATTAAATCTGTTTTGAGATCCAATCATCGTTTGGTTTGGAATCGCATTACTTTTTTCGCATTTAAATTAAATTTTCAATAATTGCACCAAAAATACCAATTATTTCTATAAAATGAGTCAATTTATTTAAACATATTTTTCTTAATATTAAACAATTGAAGACAATATCTTTGAATGAATTTTAATTATAATTACTTTTTATTAATTAAATTTCAATTAATATTTTGGTAAAAATAAAAAAGTGGGGGAATTTCCCTTAAAAGTCGTGAATATAAAAGTGGGGAGTAATTTAGAATATTTGAGAATATTTGAGATAGCTCAAATTGACTTTAGATATAAGTTTGGGTTTTAGTTAATTCATTGAATATCTGATGGTTTCATTGATTTGACATAAAAACAAAAACACTTAAAATTCATTTTAAGGTACAATAAAATATAGAAATTCCAAGAGTTGTAAAAAGTTATGTGAGTTTGAGTTTGAATTCTTATGACTGCCTTAAATACAAATCTAAACATTAGTCAATCGTTGAATGCCTTTAACCTCCGACTGTCCCTCCGTTTAAAGATATTAATGTCCTCTGATTTGATGAAAGGACTTTAGTTTATTCGCTCAAAACAACGACTCGACTCCTATTTGTATTCCAGTCACTAATGTTTGACTTTTTATACGACAGATATTCGACTACACAGAGCTGTCTCAGGCCCAGGCAATACTGCCGGTCAGCTCACCCATTGAACAGGCTGGTTCGGGCTCTAACTCTGGCACCGCGTCCAACACTTCGGGGACCACTCCTGCTGTCATAACCAAGGGTTCGGGAGGCAGGAGGTCTTGGCATGAATATGGACGCAACTCTGAGATCGACAAAATACAAATACCAAAAATGTATGGCATTTCCCACAAAATCATTTTAAATCTATTTATAACTTTCAGTTTGATTTCAGAGTTTATTACACTTTTTTAAACTGAGTTTTAACTAATTTATACCAAAAACCAAAGCAAACCTCAAAAGACATTCAAACTTTAGTGACCTTTAAATCCTTGAAATTATTCAAACTTTAATATCGGGCGGAGCTCTCATTCGCTGCTTTTATTGCAATTTTAGTCTTTGATTTTGAATTCAAACTAAATATGACATAATTTATCAGTTTTCGCCAAAAGCAATGCCAGTCATAAGTCATTTCAATCATTGGACACGACTTACGTTTCTTTCAGTTTATTCATAATAAGAATTAATATTCAAATCAAAGAAAAAGTTTGACTCAATTATTATCTTAATTACAATTTCTTAAATTCAAATAATAAATTGGATAAATAGCTCTCAAATTGGAGCTAATCTTTGATTTATAAACAAAACAAAAATAATATAAATAATTGCTTTGATTTCTTAATCACACAAAATGTTATTTAAATGAATAGAAATAATATTAAAATTGATTCGATAGTCATTCAGACGTTGGCTTCAAATATTATTTGGAGTCTCCCATATCGACGAGCCAAAGACGCGAAGACGACAGGGTCACTTACATTAACAAAGGACAGTTTTATGGCATCTCATTGGAATACATTCCGGATGATAAATCGCTCAAAAGTGCGACCGTTAAGGTATTGAGCCATCAATTGAGCTCTCATTTGAATAAATTGACTAAATTTATGTATATTTTGATGGTTTAGTCACTAATTATGCTGGTATTCCGGGAGGAAAAGTTGCACGAAGAAGAGATCAAGGCCTGGCAGTTTTGGCACAGTAGACAACATAGTGTCAAACAGCGTATTTTGGACGCTGACACTAAAAATTCTGCCGGAATTGTCGGACCCATTGAAGAAATAACACATAACGCCATTGCATTTTATTGGAATCCATTGGAAGGACCCGCAAAAGTATTATTCATTTTCTCTAAAAAAAAGTCAAAAAAAGTATTTGATTTTATTTTAATTTAAGGTTAATATTGCCGTTCAATGCCTGAGCACTGACTTCAGTAATCAAAAAGGAGTTAAAGTAATTCTTTTGGTTATGCTTTTCTTAAACAATAACTAAATTTCTATTTAGGGTCTTCCACTTCATTTACAAATCGATACATTTGATGACTTTCGGGAGGGAAGTACACCTGTGCATCGGGGCTACTGTCAAATTAAAGTTTTCTGTGATAAGGTTTGCATACTTTACACCATTTTTTCACTGACTGACAGGTCTTTTGATTTGTTAACAATATAAGGGAGCTGAAAGGAAAACCAGGGATGAGGAAAGGAGGGCCGCCAAACGAAAACTCTCTGCCACTGGAAGTATGTATTTATTTTGTTTTTTTAAATATGATTCAAATTTTAATTTATTGAATAATTTCTAAATAAGTCTTTTAAATAAAATATAAAATTCAATAAAAGCTTAGGTTTGCTATAAAACAAAGAAATGCTTTTTTATTTTTATTTATTGATTTATCTGTTTAATGAATATTGTTTGCCTATATTAACGAATGACCTTGCACAATCAACACATAACTATTTTATTTAATATAAAACTCAAGAATTTAGTTTTTGAATCAGATTAAAGTTATTTTTATTGTTTTTGTTTTTAATTTCATATCATTATATCTCTTGTCCTCAAAATAGTTGAGTCGTAATAATTATTGAAACTTTGTTTTAATTATGTTAGAGTATCTAGGCTATTTGGGCTATTTAGGCTATTTATGCTCTTCTTCTTAAATTAATTTGAAAATATTGTTAATTAAAAATAAATTTTTATCTAAAAAGATGGCCGAAAGAAGATGGAGGAGATGTATCACCAGCCCTGTGAACGCTCTGAGTTTTATTCAATGAGTGATTTAATGAAACCCCCGGTTCTTTTCACTCCGAGTGATGACATAGAAAAAGTAGTTCAGTACACAAATCCACTGACTATTGGCTCTCTTTTAATGCATTTGCTTTTGATTTTGGAACAGATAACTTCGGCTGACATCAACTTTTATGGCGGACACAATTCCAATGACATGAGTTCTACCGAATATGACACTGACTCACAATTACCCCCCATTGCAACGACAATAACCACAACAATAGCACAACCGGCCGGGTATTACTATATTTCTTAGACTTATGTTTAGTGCTTAAACTTAAGAATAAATTTTTAGTTTATATAAAATTTTGAATTCAAAATCGATTCACTTTTTATTTTTGAACTCTTGTTTGAATTGAAGTCAATAGTTTTGGCACAACCTGTAACTCATTTTCCCTCAAGAATTTTCAGATGAAAAGAGTCTCACAATAAATGAAATCTCATTGAAACCAATGAATCGTTTCTTTGCTTTCTTTTCAATAATATTTTGCTTTGAATTAAATTTAATCCAAAAATATTTTTGATTGAATAGACGAACGATTGAGAGGGCTCCCGATCCTTTGTCTGCATCCTTGGAAATGGCAATTTCTCCCTGTCCTCCAAAGAAAATCAAATTAGAGAGATATCCGGATACCAATGAGAGAGGTATTGAATGGAATCGATGTATTTGAAGTCATGCTTTACTAATATTAGGATCCATTTCAACAGTTCTATTGTATGCCAAACAAGAGAACGAAGAAATCTTCCATCCGTTGCATTTAGTGCCACCAACTTTAGTCGGATTAGCTCTTGCTGTCAGTCATTTTACTCATATTTGTCGCCAATTTGTTTAATCAATGTTTCAATTGTCTAACAGATCGAAAATAAGTACAAACTCGAGGCGAAGAATATTAGAAATATCTATAAACGGTGTAAAAAAGGGTCAGTCATAGCATATCATATTAATAAATCTAATCTTTCTTAACTCACTTATCTTTTATATCTTTTTTGGCTTTCTTTCTGATCGGAAAATATTTAGAGTAATTATAAATCTATAAAACTATAAAATTATTGAATATTTAATATCGATTTAAATATTTTTTGAATATTTTCTTATTTTAAGTATTATTTTGTTTTCATTTATTTTAGATTTCATTTTCTGACTCCAAATGAATTAAAATTATTATTTTTATGGTTTTGATTAGAATTACTGTTCAAATGGACGACGATATGGTTAAACATTACTCTCACGAAGACATAGTTCTACTGGAAGTCCATCAAATAGATGAAGAAACTCATGACATAACTCTCGTAGAGTTTGATCTGAACTGAAAATATTCGAATTGAGTGGAAAAGTGTCAAAAAGAGACACATTTTATCGATTCGAATGAATTGCTGCCAAATTTCGTCAAATTTATTCTCAAATCATATGAATCGAGAGAAGAATCAAATCAAATGGTCTCCACTTATAAATACTTAAAGACTTATAACCGGTGTTTGCGGTAATCAGTGTTTCAAACAATTGAATAAAGTTTGTGCAAAAACCAAGACTTGTCTCCAAAATGAAAAATTAAGGATCAAATGGGAATCAAATAAGTATTTCATTGCAATAAATTCATTTGAAATCAAAACATTCATCAAAATCTTCAGATAATTATTAAGCTTTTAATTTAATTTTGGTATTTATGTTATAAATATATTTCTGTCTTTCACTTCCATTACATTCCAATAATTGTGTTTTTGAAACAATTTTTGCTAATCTCTTATTTTTACGAAATGATACTCAAAATAATGAAAAATTTCCGCATTGTTTGCAGCTATTCATCACTTAAATAATGATTTAATCCAATTATTTAGATTCTAATTCATTCCATAATTCAATTCATTGGAAACATTGGACCAAAAAAAGAATTTTTCAAAAATAAGCCTTAAATATGAAATTGATTCCAAATGATTGTCATTCTATTGAAAGAATAACAAGAATCGATTTGATATCACTTTGAAATTGAATTCAAAATTCTGATATCAATCACTTAATCAAAATTCTAGATTTTAAAACTTCAAAGAAGAGAAATTTTTGGAATTAAATTAAAAGAAAACCTGTTTTCTGATTCGCCATAAATCGGGAGATATGGCCATAAAATTGATTCAAACAAGTTTTTGTCTCATTTGAAAGCATTTCATTATTTTTGTGTAAATTGATGTAAAGCTCAACCAATTGATAGATTTTCTATTTTACAATTAAATGAGTTATTATTAATTTTCTCAGATTTTATACTTTTTGCTAATGAAGTCAATTATTTAATTTTGGACTCATTTTTGACTTTAAATAATTTCTTATATTTTTTGTCAAAATTCATTTAATTTTATTTAATTTATACATTAAATTGCGGCTCAATTTTGTACATCGATTGCATTTTATGACCGTTTTATCATTTTTTATTGATTTATAAGCTTTAAGTTTAGACGACGAGTGAACACATTTTTCAAATTAAGCTTTCATTAAATGCTTCAAAATTTTAGTTTTGCATATCATTTGACTAATTGTCCGAATTTTGTAAATTCATTAAAACTTTTTTCATTTTAAACATAATTTGATCTCTCGATCGACTCAAAGGTTTAAGGTTTAGACTTATGGTTGTGCCAAATGAAAAAGATTTTCAAATTTTCTTAATCTAAACTCTGATTTTCATTTAAATTTTGATAATCAATGAAAACGATTCTTCAGAAAACTTTTCTTTTCCTAAACTCCGGACAAAAAAGTGATTGATATCTAGTTTTGGGTTCATTTCTGTTGAATCGAAGCCATTATATGTAATAATAAGCCCATAATTTTCGCTCAGATTCTTCCCTTTAACCCAAATCACAAGATTATATTAAATTAAACAAAAGTTAATATTATTTTTTTTGAGCTTAAGTTTGTTCTCAATTCAAACAAAGAGTTTTTAATAATTAGAAGAATATTTCTAATCAAGTATTGTAATGTAGTATATAATTGAAAGGCAGGCAAATCTGTGCAATTAGGGCTAAATTCGGGGCTAAATATTACAAATGCTATTAATTGATTGAAATTATTTATAGTTTAAGCACTAATCAAATATCTGGTTATTGGGAAAATGTGACAATTTTTTGATGATATTTTGTAAATCTTTTTAATTATTTACACAAACATTATATAAATAAAATATAAATATATATATATTTATAAAAATATATTTCGATATTTATTTTATTGTACCTATTGGTCAGGTATTCAGATTTTTTATAATTTACTAAATCTATTATATATTAATAACATTTTTTTTAAAGAAAATCAATTTTTAATGTATTTTCAGATCAAATACTGAAAAATAATTATTGCAATAAATTCATACAAATTATTATCTAATTTAATATTGATTTTAATTTATTAAAAAAATTTATGTTTAAATAATTTTTATTCATTTATTCTTAAAATTAGTCCTCAAAATAAAAGAAAACTAAAACAAACTAGCTAATGCATTACAACAATTACAAGCGTGTTTGAACCCAAAGTAATAGAAATGAGATTGAATATTCAATCAAGTACAAGTGTATTTATAGGTGTGTATGATTACGATGAAATTCAAGCACAAATTAATAGGACTTTAGAAACAAATATATGAATAATTTTCACAAAAGTATTT
Organism: Eupelops occultus; assembly: GCA_034695605.1. Classification (NCBI taxonomy): domain Eukaryota; kingdom Metazoa; phylum Arthropoda; class Arachnida; order Sarcoptiformes; family Phenopelopidae; genus Eupelops; species Eupelops occultus. The sequence continues at coordinate 11,801 of JAQFZI010000985.1, forward strand.
TATTGAAAGTTGAGTTAAAAACACGTTTCGTATATTTTGATCAAAAATT
>JAQFZI010000986.1:0-11848 GCA_034695605.1 Eupelops occultus
CTTATGCAAGAAATTGAAAATTTTTTATTAACACAAATGAAATATTATTATCAATAAAACAGTCCTATCTCTATATGTATGGATGCCAGTAGCAAAGGTATATTTAATGACTAAGTCCCTGACCAATAAAACTGTTTCAAAGCGATAACAATCATTATAAATGTCTAAGAGTTTTGACAATCAATTCCGAGAATTATATTAATTGAAAAAAAAGTCTATTGAAAGTCAAGTGTTTGACTGAATAAAGAGAGAAATAATAATAATAAAGAAATTCTCAATTGAATGGACGGAAAGCCATAAATGAATGCATTCCTTGACTAAAGAGAATGGTTTACAAAATAAATAAATAGAGAATTCCTATTAAGAGTCAAACAAACGTTTTGTTGGGTCTCTTATTTCAAATTATTCGAGTCTTTTATTCAATGAATGCCTTCAATATCTGATTAGAAAATTTTTCATATTTGACTGTTGGCTCTGTCTGTATGTCTGGCCATAAGCCCAACGCCATCATAAATATCATTAAAATAAGAGGAGAGAAGAGTATAAAAACTTAAAATACATTTTTCAATACAGAATTCTATGCCTTCACTGCTGTCGACAACTTGTTTTAAAATAAACACTGAATCAATAGGAGAGGGAGAGGGATAGGGTGAGTGAATTGGAGAGAGCCACTACACGTCAACCAAAATATATCAAACAGGATGCCTTTTCATTTCATACCTGTGCGCTTGTGATGTGCACTCACTCTTCTCTGTGCCCTCCCGTCCCAGTCATTCATTTGAATTCATTTGATATTTTATATTCTCATTGCTTTCATACATATATTTATTATTACATAGACTTTAATAAACAGTAAATTATGATTTTCCTATTGAAATGTGAACTTAGGGTTGACTTTGGGTTTTATAGCTCTCAATAGAGAAATATTTTTGGTCCAGCCTTTAGGCAAATAGTGCTGTGTGTGTGCACAACATTAGGTGAAGCCCTGGCAATAGTCAAGTGTTGTGCCGGTGCTGATTGTCTTATTATGTTTATATTCATCAATAAATTGTAGTCTTATCGGAGTCTGTATTGCTGTGAAACTAACAAAACAATAGTTATTATAATAGTATCTCTAATACTGAGTGATATTGAACTGAAAACCCATTTAAATAAGTGATTCCTCTCATATAGAAGAGCACTCAGAATAACACATAAATTGTAAGGAAAGCTAATCATACGAATAACGATACGGCTATTATATTGTGTGCTAGCTCTTTCCAATTTCTTATATGAGAATTATTATTATTTATTATGTGGAGTATCTCTCCCTCGCCATTCACGTATGATCTCTGGTCTTTGTCTATTGTATATGTCTTTTGGGTGAACCTGTTTTGCACTCGAAATATAAAATATTTCTTTTATTCCTATTCTCTTATGTAATAAACAACAGATCAGATCTGATGAGACGATAGGCAATGATTACCGAAAAAAGTATATTTTCTCGTTTTCAAGGCTTTGCGTTTTGCTCTTCACTTAGCCTTTGGGTTGCCTTTCCTTCCTATACCATTTGTAATGAATCTAGCTAAATTATCATAATGTCTTTGGTATTTTTCATTAATATAAAACGATTTGTATGTATAGTGAGTCAGTTTGTGGTGAAAATTGTATTATAAATGAGATGATATGTGAAATGAAATAACTGGAAGCGATTGAATTCATCATTCAATTCCTGGTTCATAACATTCCTAGAATTATATGCCATTTAATCTAATTTTCTTCTTCATTGACCACTACTTCATTAAAATACATATTTAGTTACAAATAGTATTAAAATTTTCTCTACAAATATATTAAATTTTTAGGATATTAGTCGTAATTGGTTTTGAAATCAGTTTTAATACTAGTTTTAAAACTTTTTGCTTAAATATTTGGAGCAATAATTTCAATAATTTATATATATTTATAAAATTTTTAATATTTTACTCTTCATTTGAATTTTATTTGAATTGAATTCCGATTCAATGTCTGTTTAAATGTTTTGATGTTTAATATGTTTTTATTATTCAATGCCAGCATAAGAAAGGACCAGAAGACGAGCCCTTTTTTACTGGTCTCCCATAAGAGGGAATAGTTTTTCTTATTTTGAATTTTTGTTTGAAACAAATTATTAAAAGATATTTATTTGAAGTTCACATATATATAAATGTTATAAAAATGTATATATTGCTCAATAATACAATCAAAATGATAAGGACTGGTGACTGCTCCCACTTCTAGAGCACAGACCAGGAAAGGAAAGGCAGAGCACATCTGTTAGGGCATAGATAGAACTTTACAGAACAATAATAGTTAGGAAACACTAAAAAAATAATTTGAAATAAAAATTTTCAAATAAAGTTCACTTCAAACAGAAACAGAAGAGTAAAATATAAAAAAGAAGAGAATTGAGAGACACTTGAATGGATGGACTCTTTTTTCCAGTGTTTGTATTCAATATAATATAGATTTTTATAAATAAGAGTTATTACATGTTTTTGTATAGTTTTTGACTCAAGTAATGGAGAAAAATAAGAGATATTTTTGGCTCTTTTTGGCCCAAAAATTATAAATTGCTGTAAATGTGATGTTATATCACGACTAGAATTGAGTGCACACCACTGGCCTCTCTTTTGGGCGCAGACCCATCCGCGTATAGTAATTCTGGTGCGTTATTCAGTGAAGTTCTCAACTCAATGGTCTACTTATTGCTGTCCGTGAACTTCGAGACTAATGGTGTGCTCTCTTCTTAAGGCTCTGCGTCTTTTAAAAACATTTTTCTACTATAATAAGACTGTAGTGAGTCTTACAGTTTTTCTCTGTTTATAATAGATTTTCTCCTCTGTATGAATGTCTGTGCCTTTGGTTAGCTCTAACTTAAGTTTGTGCACTCATTCCGGCCCTAAAGCACTGACAGTTTAATTTTTATATAAGAGTTTATATATGAAGTCCATCATAATTAAGCCAATAATAGACTATTATATACGAAATAAGAAGAAAATGAATGAAATTTTTTAGTGTTATTTTGTATTTAATTTAGTCTTTCGTTGAAATAATAAATATAAGTTTCAGACAATTTCTTATCCATTATTTGATATTTAATTTTCTGTTTTCTACGGCTGTCGTAAAGTATTTCGTTTTAAAAGTCTTTCTAATGAATTAATGTTTCCTAAATATCTACGTTTCCCCACCAGAGCCGAGTCAAACAGGAAGGAACTGATTGTAAAATTTAAACCATTGGCTAAATTGAGTTGAAAGACAAATGGCAGGGAAGGCATACTTTTGTATGTAATTAATTCATTAACTCTGTGTGTCGTCTGCGCCTTAACTGACCTAATCGTCTGAATAACAGTTCTGTTATTTGGTTTCTGAAAGACAAACAAAGAGTTCAATTAAGTCATAAAACAATTTTATTTTTATCTCTGATTTTTTTGCGACACAATTAACAGAAAAAAGTATTATTCATAAGAGAAATAATTCTTATCCCAAATTAAGTATTAGAAGGTTGTCCTAATGATTACAAGATCATTTTTTATTTACTTTTTCATCGTCAGTTTATTTTATTTATGAGCAAATACATTGTTGCCTAGCTAACATTGCAAACATTGCTATGATATAACATCCACCCTCAAAATTCTTGACTTACCATAAATATGAAAAGTTTTTGTTCATTCCTTTAGTATAAAAATGATTTGTTGAGAGCTAAAGGTCTGAACTTCATAGAGAGGTCTGTGCTTATCATAAAAATCCGACACACAATCCCTGTGTATTGAAACTCATAACAAAATTCAGGCAAAAAATATGATTACATTTTCAAAAGTCAAGTGCTTATGATCTATAAGTCAAGTAAATAATAGGGCGTATCGTATATATCGTATATAAATATATTCTGAATCCTAAATATAATTCTCTCGGTTTTAAAAAATAAATATATATTTTTGGCTTAAATACTGTTGAATAGAGTGATGTCTTGAAAACTCATTCTGTGCTAACAGTCGGACAGAGGGTAAAAAAGGTATTCATTTTTAGGTTTTGCTTAACAACAACAATAAATTAGCATTTTTTCCAACTGTTATTAAACGTAATATCATTGGTAACATTGAATTATTATTGTTAAGATTCAGATTTTAGATAGCTTATTTTGCTATCATTGCTCCTTTTTCTAAAATGTTTAGTTATTCCTGTTTTAATACTTTTTGATGTAAATTTAAAAGCATATAAATTAAGTACTTCCCGGTCCTTATGTCAGAGGAATTACTTACTTATAGTTTTTTTTCAATTATTATTTGGCTTTTCTTTCGGCTGAATGTTATTCACAAAAAATATTTCTTCGTTTAAAAAATGTATTTATTTTTATTTTATACAAAAAGACGTCTCCGATTGTCGTCTGATTCCAAGAATTCCTATTATTTTTGTTCTCTTAAAGTCTTTCGGTTATAATATTTGTATATTTAACTAAAGATATATTCATTATATATATTTGTCTTTTGTTTTTTAATTTTGTTTCCTCTCTTTATATTTTTTCGGTGTTTTTTCCCCGAAATTATTATCTCCCGATTGAGACGAATGATAAAAATATTGTTGTTTTTTATTCTTCTTTGTCTCTGATTTTTGGCAAATATTTGAATAAATTAGTGGTAAAGATGTTTGTCATTAGTTTTCGTCGTGTTTTTGTAGCAAAATATGTTGGGACAGGAGATGACGACTACTTTTTTTGGATAGCAATCAGTTAATAAACTTTTTGATGGAATTTGAAATTTGAAAGATTCATAAAATCTATTCCAAACCCATTTTTATTCATTTTTTGGCTTCAAATAGGACTCACTGTTGGAAACACGGGAACAGAATAGAAATTGTCTTTAATTACGAGCAAAATAAACGGATAATATTTAAGACAAAAATGAGTTATTCACTAAATTAAGTAAAGTAGTATTTGAGAGACCGCTTCGGGTCTTTTCATCCTTAAGTGAGTACTAATATGTCGGCGAAACGAAGGAATTTAAATATAGTTTTGTTGAACAAAACTTTTCCATCTTTTCCTCAAACCTTTTAACAAAAATATAATGACTTTTTCTGTTCACTTGATTTCCCAAATCAAAGCCTAGAGTAAATTCAATCGTATCATATCTTTTCCTTTAATATTAACTATGATTTTAGTAAATTACTGGAAAAACGGGTCTATTTTCTGAGGCCATACTTATACACATACCATATAATCAGCTCTTCTCTTGTATGTCATAAAAGGGCTGTTGGGCTAAAACTGAGAACAAAACTTTGTTGTCATGTAGTGAATGAATTTTCACTTTTGTTTGAATTCAGAGCAGTTTTTTTAAATAAATTAAGAAAAAAGTTAAACGAAATCAAGAAATTAATGACTTTTATCTTATGTCGAAAGAAAAAAATAGATTTTCCTCTGATTTTTAAATTTAATTAAACTTTTTTATACTTATTCTCAATGTTTTTCGTATCTCTGACTGATTAAACAATTTTTTTGATTTTCCCTCTCCTTTACAATACATGTCTTATAATTTCTTTGAGATTTTTTTCTTCTTTTGATTATGAATTTCAAAGTTTATAATCGTTTTTCTTAATTAAACAAATTATTGAATTATTTTCCGTCTGAATAACTCATTAATACTGACTCTAAATAATTGTGTCGATCGGAGAGCAAAACAAATTATCCGCAAATTTAATAATAAATTTCTCGTTTATCTATCGATTAGGAAATAAGATAAATGAATTTTGTATTAATTTTTATATTTGATTGCTATTTATTTTGTCATAATTCTTGAATTTTTTACATTTTAGTATATAATCATTAATTGAATGCAAGTCAAGGACTGAAAGTGATTTCAGACTAAAGGCTAATATTTTATGAATTTATGAAATGAATGAAATTTTTGTTCTGATTTCTGATCGAAGATCTAATTAATCGATTGAAACAAATATTTTTGCGATTATAAGGTCTGAAGAAATGTTTTTATTTGGAGTGAAACTCAATGCAAGAGTTGATCCAAAAGATTGCGATTTGTTTCGGAGGCAAAACATATAAATCACTACTCAATTGAATCGGTTTTAATTTTCTTTTCTAATTTAATTTCTAATTTTTTCTTGGTATTAATTCATTCATTTTTTATACATCTGAAGAATTTTTATGATTTTCGACTGATTTTGGGAATTGATATTAAATTTCCTCTAAAAACAGTATAAATTGTTGTTATCTAGTCTTGGATAATAAGTTATCACTCTTTTTAAATTTTTATTATGAATTTATTTTATAATTTTTTAGTTATTTTTGAATGAATTTAAAGCAAAAATTTTCTGTTAAGCTCTTTATTTAAGGAAAAAGTAAAGCAAAATATTTGAAGGTTTGGCCAAAAATTGAAGAAATTGCTATTCATTTGAAGTTTCACTCATTATTTGATATGATATCTAAATATCTTCAGACATTGCAATGAAATGAAAATTAAGAAAGAGTTGCAAGATAATAGAGAGAGCGAACGAGAGAGGGAGAGAGAAAGAGAGAGAGAATTGCACGGAATAGACCTGAGGTTATTAGACTTTTTTGAGTTTATCTTCTTATTAGTCGAGAATTTCATTCATTAATAAGAATTAGTTTTGCTTTAAAGTCAATCCAATGAAGTCTATTCTGAGTCGTAATCTAATATCAGTTTAAAGTAAAAGTGAAAACAGTTTTTCTCCAACAGTGGAAACGTATCTCAAATGTCTTATCTAAATAAGAGTCGGAGAAAAAAATAGTTGTCTTATCTCTCATAGCAATAGACACACAAAGGAATGCGATTTTTAATTAAATTTAATTTTTCTCTCACTCTATCGGTTGTATTGCTATCTCTTTTTCACTTAAATTACATTTTGAGCTCAAAGTGAACTCAAAATCTTTCCGATTTAAAGGTGCGAAACATTAATAGAGAGGAATTCCTCTCTCTTTCGAAATAACTTTTTTCTCAAATCTTATTTTTCTTCATTCAATAGCTCACAAAAAAATTTATAATTTTTTCTACACTCTCTCTGTATATAAGAGTTTCACCAATGCTTTTGTTGATAGCCTGAACCCTCCCTATCCCTGTTTTTGATGAGAATTGTGTAGAACCTGTGCCCAGGAATGAAAATCTAATTTAAACCACTTTTATATTATATTTTGTATTGTGTTTCGCATTTTATGAATATTTTTCATAAATTTCACGAAAATCTAATTTACTTTTCTTTTTTAAAAATTATTAAAACATTAAATAAAAGTAAAGTATTTCCTAAAAATCACTTCATTTTTATTGTGATTTATTTTCAGTGACTTAATGTTTTTTAAAAGCCTTTTCTTAATGAGTTTGATTTATTTGGGTCACTCACTTGAATATTCTAGTTCAATTAGCTCTGATACAGTTAGACAACTTGTGCCGTTCCATAATTCTAATTCTAAATGATTTTATACTTCACACAAATATACTTCAAATGAGATATTCTTAATAAATATATACTGTCTTTCTTGATGGTTCTCTCTCCCTGCCCTCCCTCTCCCTCTACAGTAATATTTAGTTTAATTTATCGCTCCTTTTATTAAAGAAAATTTCCTTTTCTGACCAAAACATTCAGTGCGTGAAACATTTGAATCATAAAGCGATTGAGGCCTCCCTTAAGGTCCCAAATACCCGCCCACTTGACAAATACTAAACACTTGGACTAAGACTCTGATCAGATCTTCGGGGAAATCTTTTTTCCAATTTGTGACCAAAAGCGAAGAGTATTTTTAAATAAATTTTCTCTCTATTTGTTTGCGAAAAAAGTCTTGGAATTAGTGAAGACCCGAACACAGAATGAAAGTACCAAAAACTTGAATAACACGGCGGGTGTGCACAGCACAGGTAGATGCAGGACATACAGTGTTTGGAGAGTATGTATTAGAGAGAAAGACAGTGATAGAGAACCTGCGAAACACACCCTAAATATATATAAATAAAATAAATTGGAAAAAGTTTTTAGTTTTTTCTTTCGGTATAAATATCTATCGAAAAGTTACTAATTTCTCCATATCTACAAAAAAAACTATTCGGTATACTTTGCATTCAAATCAATTTCTAGAAGCAATTTCTTATTCTGAGTGAAGTATTGGAGAGTTTTGTTGAATTTGGTTTCAATCAATTCTTTTGATTGAAAAAAATAAATGAGTTTCTCATTTAATCTGAATGTTTTGCGATTAGATTAACTCCATTTATAATTTCAGTCCTTTTTTTTGCTATTGATTTGAATTAAATAAATATTTATTTATTTTTAAAATATATTTCCGAATGTTTAGAGGCATTTGAAAAATGAGGTCTTTGTACTCAACCTCTTATATCCAGTCTTTCCTATGGTTAGGAAATCTTTCACTTTCCATACAATTGCTGTTTGGGAAAAGTGTTCGACAATTGTTTGAATGTTTAGTATTTTTTATTCTCTTATCCCTCTATTCACTCATTTATTTTCATACAAATCTTTAATACAATTTATTATACAATTGCCAAACATATTATGGCACAAATAAAGAGAAGGCTTTCCACTGTCTAACGTTCCTAACAACAGGTATTTAGCGATTCGTATCATATCTGATATCATTTGATAATGGATTGGATTATTTGCACCGAAATTGTATTGAAAAATGAAAGCAAAATAAAAAATTAAAATAAAGTTTAAAATCTTTGAATATTTACTTTTTTATTATTATTTGTTTAATTCAATGAATTCATTATATTTTGTCGGAAATGAAAATCTCTTTTAAGAGATAAAAAAGCATTTCTTTTGTTATATATATTTTGCATTTAATTGAGTGCATAATAAAAGACTAATTCATAACATGATATATAAATGGTGTGAAAAAACGTATTTAACTTTTGAACTAATTTTGTTGTTCCGTTGGACTGAAAATAATTGATTTATTACCGAATAAAAAGTGGAGAAAAAAAATTATTTAAAGCACAGAATGAAAGTTTAAAATAAAGGTCTCGAATAAAATGCTTTTGTATGAGAAATGAGAGGAAAACTTAGAGAAAGAGAATGAAAAATGAAATCCTAAGTGAAAATAGCCATAAAAAATAAGGAGAGCCTCTCCAGAGCTTCACAATGTTTGGGTCTGTGTGCCTGTGTTTTGGGTGAATCCTCAAACACCACCCGCAGTCATTTTCGGCAGGAGCATAGAGAATAGCACCGACTGCACTGTCACTATCATACCGGGGCGCTTATTAACAGTACACTGACTGCAAGAAAAAAGTTTCTTCTTTTCCATAGACCGAGCCCTCCCTATCTCTCAATGACGAGAACTGTGCAAAACCTGTGGCTCTTTGAAAATCTAATTTAAATTATATTTTTTTAATATCACATTCGGTATTGTGTTTCAAATTTTTGCCGAATATATCTCTAAAAATATTATAACAAAATTTCCATTACTTTTCGTTTTAAAAATTGATATTATATTATATAAGAAAAAATAATTTTGAATAGTTTTATGTGATTTATTCCCAGAGACAAAAATGTACTCAAAATGGGTTTCTCTTAAGAAAATTTCACTTTTAAATTGAATTTTTATTAGATTTCTTACTTTTATTCATTTTTTGAATATTCATATGAAATGCTTTTATAATATACTCGTCGCCAGTGTTTTGAAGTAAAGAAAAATTTTCTTATTTTCCAAGAATACATTAGCCCTACTAATAGCCAGCACATCATATATGCAAAAGAATGTAAGAGTTGTTACACACGTATTATTAATACTCATTAGTTGTTATCTATTCTGTAAACGTATTTTGAATATCGTTTTGCTATAAACAGAAAAATTATTTCATTCTCAGAGATAACTATACTTTTCTGTTGAATATCTCATCTTTTTTTCACTCGATTTGAAAGTTTTTGAAAAATCTTTGAGAAAATTCTGGTTTTAATTACACTTCAAAGATATCTATAAAACTCTTTAATTAAAGGATTTCTTTGAGAAGTTATTTCAAACACGAATTGATTTATTATTATTAGTATTCTTGAAATGTAAAGAAGAGTTTTGTCTTAAAAGAAAAGAATCAAAACTAAGAAAAATTAGAGTCTTTGCCAAATACAGTATAATTAACTTAAAAACGTTTTCAGGTTTGAAATATTTTAATCTATTAAAGTTTGGAAATAATAATAAAAAGTATAATTCACTTTCATTCGTCACTAAAAATTGAATTTCAGGATAAGATTTGTGTCGTCTTTTTCTTATCGTTAATTATTTTTGTTTTGTTTTATTTTTCATTCGAAGGCAAAAAAATTTTATCCTTTCGATGGAAACATAATTTCCAATTAATTTTCTCTTTAGATAAGCATTAAATTCATATTCAATACTAAATTCAAAACTACCTTTTTTTTGTTTAGATATCATTTAATTTAAAATTATTTTCTCAGACCTGAAATCTATTGAAAAATAATAAAATAAAGAGAAAAATACTCTTAAAATATGAGATAATATTCATTGATTAGAAATGGATTTTATTTCAGTATTTTTCTAATTGGGAACAAAAAATGTGTATTTCCTCAGAAATTATTATCCGTCAGAGCCTATTGCGAACAGATATGATCTGGTAATTCATCAAAAATGACTGGAGAGCAAAATTTAGTTCTTGTTAAATATAATGAAATTCTTTATCATTATTTAATACCTCTTTAATCGTTATCTTTTAATTAAAAAAAATAATTTTCAAAGTTATGAAAGCTATACATTTGCCTCGATTTAAGATTTATTTCATTGATATTTCAACCAATTATTACTCAATTTGTGACATGAATTCATCAAATATTTTCGAGAAATAACTCATTTTTCTGATTGATTGAGACATTAGTTTTGAAAATTAATTTTTTGTGAATTTTCTCTAAACTCGAGGCTTATTATTATTATTTGAAGTAAACTTCGAGAGAAAAAAACAAATTGAAATTCAATCGTCTGTTCAAACATTGAATTTACTTTTTTTTGTTATCGAAAAATTGTTTAACACATGATTTGAAAAATTAATTTCCAGTTCATTCAAAATGCAATTCAATAGACTTTCGATTCTCTCGATTTGAGTGAAAATTTCAATTGAATTCCCGATTGGAAGCGAAAATCAAAATCAAATACCTTTTGTTTGAGAGTTTGTTTTCAAACATCAAATAAAAATAAATTCTTCGAAAAAAAATTCACTCAAATAGAGTTGGAGTTAAAAATTTCTTATAGTTTAGGAAAAAAATGAAAAAATCATTTTCAAAACATACAAAGAACTAAAATAAAGGAAATATAGAAATATTTTCTCTGCAGAGATATTTGAGGCAAAAATTATTTTGACTTGATAAAAGTTGAGAATAAAAGACAATTCAATGATTTTGTTTCCATCACAAAAACCTTTGACAATTGAAATATAAATTGCTATCAAAATCATGTAGAAAAACATTCAAAACATTGTTATCAAGAAAAAACTAGAATAGAGTTCACTATAACCCAGCATTTTGTTGAGTATTGCAATACTTGACTCTATTTTACATTCAGATAAATAAAAAAAATTAAATTGTATTTCAATTCAATTCAAAAAACAATAAATAAGGCAATATTTAATAATATCAAGCAGAGAGAAAACTAGTAAATTTCAAATAAATTTCTTTATGTGAGCTGATTAATGTGGGTCAGACACTCCAGTCTACAATGTACTTTGCAATTAGCTCTGGTACAGTTAGCATACCTGTGCCGCTCCATAATTCTTATTCAAAATATTATTTAATGAATATTTCTTAATAGATATTCATTAAAATTTTAATCATAATAATAAAAATTGTCTCTTTTTGATAG
>JAQFZI010000987.1:0-11847 GCA_034695605.1 Eupelops occultus
GAGAGAGAGAGAGAGAGAGAGAGAGAATTATTACCACAAAGATTAGCCACAACACGAAGTTTGCCAACAGATCGATGACCAACAAATATGAGAGCTTAATGACAATCTGTTTGACCACTTCTTGGATAACTCCTAAAATATGGCTTAAATTCATATCGTTTTGAATTTCAATTAGTTTTCGATTTGATTTGATTTTTAAAAAAGTCTATAAAACTATTATTCAAATTAATTAATTGTTTAAAAGCTCGAAATAAAGCAAAAGTGATTAAAACAAATTTAAGCTCTTTTTGAGTTACAAATTGAGTTTAATTCAATTTAACCAATTGAAAATATCTTCCATTAAAATAAATCCTAATTTCCAATCCATTAGTTTATTTATTATTAGAGGAACAGTAACTATTCTAGAACAAATTGACATCATTTAATGGCTTTATTCAAATAACATTCTTTACTTATTTAAGTTGTTTTTATCGTTCAAATGTTGAAAATTAGTGCAAAAAAAGTTTCAAAAGAAACAAAAAGTTATTTTTAATTCAATTCAAAAGACAACTCAATATACAGTTAATGACTAATAAAAGCCTTTTTGAAAATAATTGTTATTTTCTTTAATACTCAACAATTAATTAGAAGTACACCAAAAAGATCTTAATTATAAAAACTTTCACTAAATATCTCATTCATTAAAAGTTAAGAGTTTTAGTCCACAAAAGGAGAGCTTAAGTATTGAGTAAAACATTTAATTACTGTTTGAAAGTAAATCAAAAACTTTTTTCTTTAAACACATTTAAGGCTTTCTCTTACATAACATATGACTCAAGGATTTCCCTCAAAAATAATGGTTAAAATATGAAAATATTTGAAATACATGGTTTGATGGTTACCTTGATTAAGTTATACCTTTGAAACTAATTATTAAATGACGTAATGATAAATAAATTGCTTTTTTTGCTTTGACTTAAACAACTGGAATGACCTTAATATGTGTGGAAACAATATTTGTTTTCAAACGAAAACAACTTTGAAAAGTGAAGTGAAATGATATCAGAAATAAGAGAATAAATGAATGTTTAAAATAAGAATAGTTTGTCTTATAATCAAATATTTTGTTTGTTTTTGTGTTTAAAAACAGAAACATTTGAATAAAAGAATATTCTCTTAATTATAATGTATTTTGAAAAACATTTAACAGAAGTACAGTTCATATGAGAATTGTATCGAGAAGTAGACTTGTGCTGGTGGTTAGGAAAGCGCCGGTTTGGCACTATTCCACACTTACCATTCCATACTTGGTAACCACACACATCATTATAACAACCAGAGCTCTGTCCCAACCACGCACTCAAACAACTGGTTCTTCTCTTCGGCTGAGGAGAAACTCGTTCCTCAAATATGAAAACCAGAGAATAGGCTCAGAGAGGATAGCATACAAACGCACAATACTATTGCCAAACGTATTGCCTAATTGTGAGTACTCTAACAGTTACACAACTATTTATAACTGTTTCTTAAACGAAACTCTGCGCTCAGTTTAAGAGTGAGTTCCCAATTCTGACTCTCTCTTATCGTTGCATTCAGTGGCTGTGCCTTCCCCTCACATTTTCATTGATTCTTAAGCACAAAATTGGCCTAAATTTTAAGTGAGAAAAGAGTAGTTTTGTTTCAAAAAGTGTTAAACAAATCTGTTATCGTTTTGTGAACTAATTATTTCAAAACCAAATCCCTTTAAATCAACACATTTTAAGATTAAAATTCAAGTTTAAGAGGAATCTATTCCAGTTGAAAAAACGAAAGTTTACCTGAGCTTCGATCAAAGTTGTAATAAAATGAATTTATTGAGTTTAAGTGCAATTCTATTGACTATTTTCGTGAGGCTATCAATCGGTGCCAAAAGAATCAATAGTAAGGAATTTCTGGTCTTTTTTTTAAACTTAAATGTTTTTATAAAATATTTTTGGATTAATATCTGAGACTTAATTGTGTTTAATATTCTTCAACTGTTCTTAGCATTTATACCGCAATACTGCACACCATTGAGGTATAACCAAAATGTAAATGTTGAAGAATTGACGGGTACTGGGAATACCTCAGCACTAGTGGTGACCGCTTACCTTCATCAGGGTCTAGAGATAAAGGGCGAGAAAGATTGTTACATCATAGTTAGAGCGCCCAGAAATTTCGGACTTGTGACCACGGTCAAAAAGATATCGTTCCACGAAAACGACACACTAGTCTTCCAAAGCAGTTCCAATGAGGAAAATGTGTGGCTACAGAATGATGGCGACAACAAATATAAGGAGATCTTAGCACTTCCAAAAGAAGATGAAATAAGTAGTATTAGAATGAAATTTATTCCGAGTGTCAAACAGTCTGAACATATGGCCGGCTTTGAAATCGCATTCACTTCTTATAGCGGTAAGAATTATTTGTACATCAAATAAGGGATAAACAATCAAGGTATTCAACAAATATTGACACTTATCTACAAAAACAATCAAATTCTTGTTTGAATTATTGCTCTTTAAAGCAATAAGGAATAAAAATTAAAATGACCTTGGACAACTATTTGCCTTACTTTCATTTCTAAGAATTAGGTCTAATTGAAAATATTATTCAATAAATAGTTAAATAAAATTAAATGAATTAAGAATTTGAAAAATTATAACTTAAAAGAAATTGTTTGAGTTTTTATTGTTATTATTATATCTTAATTGAAATATTTCTAAATATAATCCAAAATATTTACTTAAAGAGACTCCTAAACTATTAAAGCAAATATCCTTGGTATTAATTGATTATATGACCTAACTTTCAGTGAAAGGCGACACATGTGGCGAGGATTTTGATTGCGGTAACGATCGTTGCATATCCTCAGACTTACAGTGCGATGGTTATAATAATTGCGGAAATGACATGGATGAGGCCGGCTGTGCCGGTGTTAGTCTCTGGGTCATAATACTCTTGGTCTTAATAGGAGCACTCGTTGTGTTTTTAGCCATTTTTGTCTGGTATAGAATGGCTCAGAGATAGACTCAGATTCAATCAAATGGTGAGCTCTTCTATTCCTCTCGTGCCTATTGACCCGCACTACCACTACACCTAAGGGGTTGTCGTATCATTCTGTCCAAAAAAGTCCGCTTAATATTAATCAGTGAATGTTTTTTATTACTAATTATAAAAACAAATAAATAACAAAAATATTGAAAAAATTATTATTAGATTTAATAATAATTTATTAATAATATATCGAAAAACAGATATGTATTATATTATCGATAATTCTCACAAACAATGAATGAAATTCAGTCAACAAAATGTAAATATTTATAAATATCTAATAATAAACTCAAATCATAATTAAAAATCAAATTCTCCATAAAATAAAACATAAAATTAATTTTTAAAATAAATGTCTTAAGTGTTAAGTGATGTTTAGCTGAGGAAGTCCTCCAATTCACTCTTTGATAACTGTTTGGTCTGTTTTGAATTGGAATCAATGAAAGCACCGAACGATTGATTGTTTTGTGGATTAAGTGTCGAATTATTTGAACTCATGAATGGACTCATATTTGTTGAATTCATTGATCTCATCGGCTGAGCGGTGGTCGACATTTTGAGGTCCGGAATCACAATATTATCAAAAGCCGACAAATTTGGTCGAATCGGTTGCGAATTAGTCATGGATTGAAAACCAGTGGACGGGTATTGAACTGTATTAGTTTGGATTTGGGACTGATATTGAAAGGCATTGAACTGATTATTCATAGGACTAGTGAACGACTGATTAAAGGGTTGAGTGTTGGCTGACATTTGTCGTGAATTCATCGATAAATTTGAAAGATTTGAAGTGATTAGAGTAGACGTCAGGTCCTTAGGCTTTGACTGCTCTGAAAGTGATTTAACTGTTTGTGGCATAAGTGGTGACTGTGTTCTCAATCTTTCGTTCTGTTCCCTCTCTTTTGCCAGCCTTTCCTTATCTTCCAAACTAAGAGCAGTTGAGTTATTATTAGTGACGTTAGGACTCGAAATACTCGTCATATTTGATAAATTGTCAGAAGAAGCAGAGGTTTTGGTGCTATTAAAAAGGGTCTGCTGTTGGGCTTTAATTGAATTCAATTGTTCCAACTTTATGTGCTGTTCCTCTTCTACTTTAGACAACATCTCTCTTATTAAAGACGTAATCGTTTGAAACTAAAAAAGATTACGAATTGAATAAATTGATTGAATTAAAGGAAATATCAATTAAGGGCTCACTTGTTGAAGGGAGAGCCCATTTTCAATAGAGAGCGGCACTAAATATGGTATGACTTTGTTAGCCATCACTTCTTTAGTGAGACCTAATTTGTTGCTATTCATAGTTAACTTATAAATTCCTAAACAAATCAAAAATAATTTCAAATATTATTTATTTAAAGTTAATGGTTATCCCCTACCGACTGAAGCCATGATAACTGCCGGTTCCCGCGAAGGTATTTGAGGTAAAATTGGAAGCACTTCGTCGAGAACCAGCCATTTGTCCAAATGGTCTAAAATTTTGCCCAAACATATCAAACAGTTTACCCGAATGGACAACATTTTAGTGTTCAAAACAATTGTCTTAAGTCGTGGCAAAAGGGAGTTCTTCATTGCCGTGTAATCTATCAGATGAGCCATCGATGGAACGACACTCAGACAAAGTTCTTGGATTTGTTGGACATCGGAATCAAGAGATCGGTATATAAGAGGAAGAATGTGTTCACGAAGTGATTCGGGTTTTGACTTGAATTTGGAGACCAAGAAATCCATGTTTTGCATTAAAATGATGCCGACCTGAATCGGTTCCTTCAACTTAAACACTGAGACCAGGTCTGGAATAATCCACTTCTGGAACTCTTCGTCTTCTGTCTCCTGTGCTATCAGAAGAATGTTTGGCAAAACGAATGGAACCATATCTGGATTGACGTACTCTTTGGCCAAACTGGACACCACTCGATTCAGTTTAACCCGTTTTGGCATTCGGGACAACACTTCCGGCAGACCTTTAATCCGAAAAACAAACGATAAGTTCATAAACGATTCAAATATAATATTCTGTGCCATACCTTTATAGAACTGACTCTTCTGAAGGTTGTCCCACTGGTAAAGAGCGTCCAAATACTGCAATGTCTTCACCAAAACGTCTTCGAAAAAATGAAGTTTTGAAAACTGGATGGCGTCCGGACGTAGTCTCGTGTCTACACTTAACAGCATTTTTATGTGATGTCGAGAATCTTCAGGAATGCAATGGAATGTCGCGTCCGGTAATCGTTTCAACTGATTCATCCGTTTGGAAGTCATTTTACCGGCGCTGGGAAGTAATGGCTTTCCCTTATTATATAACGTAAACGTTAGTGAACCTAAAGAAAACATATCGGCGTTGGTCTCAACAGTGGTCACATCCCTATCGAAATATTCGGGTGCGATATAATCAGGGTTTGGCTGACAAATGGCCGGAATGTCCGAATAGTTGAGTGCATTCAAGTGCGGGAACTTCAGTGGCGTTTCGTTCGGATTTATGGTCTGCGCACAGAAATCAAATCCCGATATTTTCCAAACACCGTTTCGGTTAACGATTATAGTTTGCGGACAAATATTCCGATGAAGAAGTTTAACGTCATTGTGAAGGAATGCCAGCCCTTCAGATATCTTAAGTAAACCATATTTGATTTCGACGTCAAAGAATTCAAAGTTTTCTATTTGTGGACTCAATTGGTTGGGAGTGTTGTCTCTCTCTCCCAAAAGATTGGCTAAACTGGAGATTACCTGAAGTCACACAAAATAAATGATAAATTTAATTAAAAAGTCATAACTAACCGGTTCTGTGGCGAAGGCTATGGAGTCTCTGCTCTCTTCGATGTTGTGTTGAACTGTCAGAAGCGAGGGATGCCTTAATCGCGTCAACTGATTGACACCTTTTCTTATAATTTCTAAAACCATTTCTTTATCTTTTTTATTGAACTTTTGATCCAAAGCTTTCTTATCGCAGACGAAGAGCGCCGCCTCCTCTTTGGTGCTCTTCTTTATAGCGTCATATATCTTAAGACAGAGTTGTGGTCCGGCAGATGCCACATGTCTTATGATCTCAAATTCACGGGTCAATGGATTTCCAGGAAGTGCTGTCGACAAGTTGTTTGTCACCGTATATACTGTTGAGGACACAGTGTCTCGGATTCTATTCAATACGGACTCCATTCCTCTGATATTTTCGGTATTTATTGGGTTATTGCGACAAAACTTTGAGTCAATTACCGAAAGTATGACTCATTTGACACATATGTCAGTCTTTCGACAATATTATTGTTTTGCATTAATGATTCTGTTTCTATGGTTACCCTCCGCACAGATATTACGTCTAAACTTCAACCAAAACTTTTGATTCAAAAGTAACCCTTTTTTTTAATGTCACAGAACTTACTTGATCACTATTGATTTTGATCAGCATTTTAGAATGCCAAGATGATTGTTTAAAAACGCATTGGAGGACAACGATCTCGTTTTTTCATTATTCTTAGTAATAAAATTATCTTGTAATACCGATGATTCAGCAGTGATGATTCAGCACCTTGATCACTTCATATTTATTCAAAATATTTATTTGTTAATAATATAAATTGTATAATTTATATTTAACAAGAATATGTTAGGTTGCAAGATCATGTTATCTGCTTGGATCTGCTTGAAGTTATAGGACCAAAAAATAACCCATATTATCTTTTAATATTGAATCTTTAAATATATATACTAGTATATATCTTAATTAATTTTATTGAATTTACAAATATATGGATTAAAAATATTTAAAATGAAGTGAACTTAAAATTGAACATAGAAAGGTGTGCAAGTGCTTTTTCTAATATTATCAACTTTTCAATATAATTGTTGGTTATATCCGCAAAGGACTGTATATTCTTTGGATTCAATTCGTATAATTGATTATCTCTTTGATTGATTGTTATAGAGTATTATACAATGTTTTATATCTGTTAGCAGGTAATGAAAAGGACATTATCTCAATTTCTTTGCTTAAGTAATTAAACTTTGATCAAATGTTTAGGAAAAACTGTATAAATAGTATATTTATTATCTTTAATGACAAGTGGAACCCATTCCTCAAATGTGTGAAAACCAAAATTCTTGGTCTCATTAATGAAGGCTTCTCTGAACAGATGGAAAGATAGGTAATCATGGAAAAAGTGATACGTCTTATAGTTTTTATTTTTTTATTTAACATTTTTTTATTCAGAAAATAAGAGCATAAATCAAATGTATTTTAAGAATTTCTTATCAAATATCGATTAAGACATTTATCACGAAAAATGCAATATTTGCTTAAAAGTAAGACACGTTTTTCTCATTATTGACATTCATTCATTGAGTGACAGAATTTTTATTTGAATAAAATTTGCTCAATATCAGTTTATTTAGTCTGCTTTTTTGAATAATCTATTAAAACAACAATTTTCAAGATATAATTATTTTTTATTCTCTTAAATAACATTTTTCTGTTAAATTCTGTTTAAAAACTTAAAATCAATTGAATTAAAGACTTAAATAAGTATTGATTCATAAATGAAATATAAATATGAATTTTAGTTAAATTAAATGAATCGATATTAAAGGGAATCCTTTGCTCCAAAAATGAGGCCACAAACGACAATCCACACACAGATAACAGTTTGAATGCTTAGAAATAGCCATAACCAGACGAAAAGTAACATAGATTCTGAATGTTCGAGGATTAAGACAATACCGATATTGAAGACCAGATGGATATTTGCGATGATTGCGAAGACCATCACATAGCCGTCTATCATTGTAATGCTAGTGTATATTCCCAAAGCACCGAAGCCCATCTCAAATATGCCCAACATTCCCAAAATAATAATAAATGTTATCCATTTCAATGACCAAATTGTTGTTCCAATAGCCATAAGCGAAGTAAGAATTAACCAAAAAACGCCGATTATTATATAAATGCCACCGGCAATTATAAAAAACCATCTACTACATTTAAAACAGTTTTCATCTTTGTATAACATTTCTGACACTGTTTTTAAGATAATTCGGTTTTAATACAAAGCTATAAAAGAGAATAACTGAAAGATTCTGATGTTTTGTGAATTTGAAAAAATTGTGAATAGAAAATCTATTGTCGAGTGTCTCGAGAGAAGAACTATGTTACCATGTTAACTTATTTTAACTTATTTGTAGCATCTCGTCAACTCATTTTATTTTAAAATTAAAATAGTTTTGCGAATTTGTGTTCAGTACTGACTTTATTCCATATTTCAATCTATTTTGTGAATAAAATTCATATTTCTCTGAAATCATAATTATTTTAAACTCATCTTGTCACTCTAGTTAAAACCCAAAAGAAATAAGCTATTCTAGTTTAATTTTTAATAAGCTAACATTACATTTTTGAACATTACTTGAAAGGATATTCAAGTAGGACATCCTCAAATTCAACATCAAATATAAGGTTATTAAACCTAAATATTTGATTAGACAATAGTAGCATGCACTATTGCACTATACCATGGATAGTCTTATCACTTGAATACAATATTTTTGTTAATATTTGGTTTGAAAAATAAATGTAAAACTGATTTAAATATTAATTACATTTATTTTCCTTGAAACAAACTATAGATTGAATTAACCAAGGCTAACAAAGGGATCAGTGAACCACCTTCACTAATGATAATTTGCAGGTTAAACCAATTAACTAATTAACATCGATTGAATCTAATCGATATATTTACGAGGCCTGTGATGTTCAAGGTCTTTTATAATGTACTAAAGTTATGGTTAAAAATCGAGCACAGAATAAATAATGTTAATGTAATTCAATTATTCTGTGTTTTATTGTTATTCAATCATAAAATAATTGATTAAAACTTTAAAATTCAAATAATTATAATTCAATTTATTTTGAGAACAATTGTGTAATCAATTGAATAAAAACATTGTTTTTAAATCAATTGATGAGTCATTTAAACTGACGATTCAATATTTAAAATTAAGCAATGTCATTTATTACAATTATTCAATAATCGACATTTTAAACAAGGAAAATTTGTTTGCAAAAGTAATAATTCTATTATCAATAAAATAAATATGAAGGCAATAAAGAGAATCAAAGGTGCAAACAACCAAGGTGCTATTAACCGAAAAGCAATAATCAATATTTATTTAATACTTTTTAATTTGCTCCAGGTTTAAAATAAGTGACTTGATAACCAACTATTCTAATTAACGTTTAGGGATAGAAAGTTCTAGGTTAAGAATTCAGTGATGACCTTGCTTATCTCCAAATTATTAAACAATTATTATTTAATAGCAGAAAATATTTTATTTTTAATATCTTTTGAGGCAATAAAAAGGAAAATAACCTCAAATAAAATAGAATAGTATTTGAACAAGCTCAATTAATGACATATCATTGCTAAACTGTAAATACAAATTCTATGGAAATAATATGAAAATGTGTTCATTCCGTTCATTTCAATTAATTGGGTTTTGTTTTTCTCACAAAAATTCATTTGATTTGAACTTTTCGTTTGTTTGCATAAAGTATTCGGATTGAGGTCTGGATATCAAAAACTAAGCTCTGATCTGAAGCTAAACATCGATTCCTATTAAATATTCAGTTCATCGAAATATTTTGATAAAACTTTTAATTAAAGGACAAACAAACTTATACTTTAGACTCAACCGCATTATTCTGAGCTCTGGTGGACAAACATGAGGTCTCCTAGGAGTTGAAAGCACATATTTTCGTCAAGGACAATTGAAAACGTCTATTGACATAAGCAAGGTGTTCAATCAAACTTTAGATAAATTACTCTTTGAACAAGATTCAATTTACCTTAATAAAATATTAGAAAAAGATAAACTAGCACTATTTGTTGGTAAATATTGTATGAAACCCTGTGAACATCCCTGAAAAGAATTTAATCATTAAATCAAAGCATAATTTGAGTAAAAAAGGAATTTATTTGTTTTCAATCAATAAAAATGAACACAAATTCAATTCAATTCAGTTTAGTATTAAATAGTTTTAAACTAAATTAAAATCAATTAATTAATTATTTAAATAAACTTTTAGCCAACATTTGTATGAATTAAATGACAATAAAATCTAATCAACATTTTTAGGCCAAAAATTATGACTAAAAAGTATTAGACATTAGATTAAAATCAATTAATTAATAGAAAAAATACTTTAAGCACTCATTTCTTATAAACTACTCTTGCATTTGAAAAAACAATCAAATATTTATTATACAATAAAAACATGAATTCAGTCTATCGATGAATAAATCAAATAATGTATATATTTCTCAATTCATTAATAGATAACTAAAAATGAGTTCAATTTAATGATAAAAATTTAAAATTCATTTGAAATATAATTTTAAACTAAATTTGTTTTTGAAATCTATAGACAAAACTGAAGACCAATGGAGAGAATTATAGCTTTAATTAATAATTAGTTAATAATATTAAAAATATATATAACTATTAATCAACTTTGTTGAGTACATCTCTTGCGGCGCCCCTAAGGAGGCGTTTAATTGATTTGAGCGTAAATCTTGAGCCGTAAGACTTGACGAAGAAGTTGATGAACAGACCGAAAAACAAGAAGTAAATGAATAATCCGGAAGCGCTGGCACTCAGACTTGTGTCACATTTATTGCCACTCCATTTGATGAGAAAAGCATTGAAATTAATATATAAACCGAAAATCATTTGACAGATCTGTGCGATGGTTATCGTCATCGCAATACTTCTGGAGATTGGGATCCGAATGGCTTTAAGCGCGTAATAGCTGTACATAACTGAATGTATGGCGAAATTCATGTTAACCATCCAACGGGCACTGGCAGGTGCCTCACCGATCACGAAGAATGCATAGGTAAGTGTCAACACGTGATGAATCCAATGCAGTGATAGTAAAGACTGTTTGCGCAGAACTATGAACGCAGTGTCGCCCAATTCGATCACTTTGGACCAGACAAACACCCAGTACCAGAAGGTGAGCCGCACGTCATAATAGTAGGAACTGTTACAGTAGGACCACTCCAGACCTGAGCTCTTAATTACATAAACGAATTCCGGTAAACAACGGATTGTCCCAAATATTGAAAAAATCGCTAATAAGGAGTTCCAGCAGAACATCATTGACCTCAACCCGAAGCCGGTCTTCTTGTCGGCCATCACCCGTTGACCGATGAGGACAAACAGCACATAAATGGCACTTATGTATAGCGCGACCGACCAGTTGTGGTAAAGCCATTGGCGATGGAAATCACGGGCGAAGTTGGCCTCAAAATCAAAGGCGAAGGGAAGTCCCGAAAACTGTGACCACTCATGGCTTATATTTCGGAAGAGTCTTGCATTGAATCGTTCGTCGGCTCCGAACATATCTTTTGGCGGTTTCTTCGTTTCGATTAAAACTCTTATTAATTAAAATTTCGGTCAAATATTACTTTTAGTTTACAATTAATTTAAATGTTTTTGTTCTCAAAACTCAATAAAACTATTAATTATTAAAATTATTAATTAATTATTAAACAGTTTATTGATTGGTCTTTGAATTTAAAAAACGGTTTTTTGAATCAATGACTGAACGAAACACAAAATGCAATCAATTTTTATTGAATTCAAACTTACAGTCATTGAGAAAAAAATAGTTCACAGAAACAAAAGTTACAGTTTTTCAGCGCTTTTCTTCTCTCAAACAGTTGTGTCTCTAATGATGTGATTCAGCGGTTATTCTATGAATTATTACAGTTTTTATTACACACTTGTAATCAGAGTCACTAT
>JAQFZI010000988.1:0-11846 GCA_034695605.1 Eupelops occultus
AATTCTATAATATTATGCTTAGAAAACTTGTTTTTCACATTTTTCACATACTTTTAAATAAAATTCGGCAAAAATTTTTGATGGGGGGGGGGCTTACCGGTTTTCAATTTTAGGGGGATTTTGTCCAAATTTTCGACTTTAATGGGGGATATTTCAAAAATCCCCCTTGGTGACCCCTGGTTTTTATCCCATTTTCTTTCGTTTTATATTATCATTAAATTTTGGCCCAAAATTTGTTAGAAAATATATTTTAAATATTCATATTTTTAGTCATTTTTAGATTATATTGAGTGTGATTTCATCTTTTCGTTCCTATTATTTAATTTGTTTATTATATCTACAATTCAGTGGCAAATCATAGTAATAATGAGTTGACATCTTCTTCATTATAATCATTGATTTTTTTTTGTGTTTTATTTCTATATTTAATAAAATTTTATTACTTTTATTATAATTTGGAGTGTTTTCGAGTATATTATTGTTTAAATATTTGGATCACAAAACTCTTTACAAAAGATTACACCAAATGAAAAAAAACAAAAACATTTTATTAATAAATTCTTCTCTGATTGTTATAAAGAAATTAATAAATTGTTTAAAATAAATGATAAATATATATAAACATATACAATATTCAAGATTAAGAGAATTGGTATTTGAAAATGTAATATAGAATATGAAAATATATATAATTTATAATATATTATGCACTCGTATTTAAACATTAATGAAATTAAGAATATTTGCTCATTGAAAATACGAAACAAATAATAATTATTGTTGTTTGGACTGTTATACAGGTATTTGTCAGCCACAGACATTGAATGAAATCTTAGACCAAGGTTAACTTTGTTTTTATCGCCAAAACCATTGTATGCATACATTTTAATGAATATCCAATTATGATAACATAATAAGTTTAAAATACATTCGTTTTTTTATTTCTTATTGTTGTTATCACTTTAAGAGAGAGTGTGTTTGAAAATCGTTTATCCTTTAAATATTGACGAATGAGTGAAACCACTAAAAGTTTTTTTTCAATCAATCCTTATGTTCTGGAATCCCATTATTTATTGAATTCTAGTTCTTTTGAATTCCTCACTAAATAAAAAATCTTTTCGTTAATTGATAACAAACGAAGCAATACTTTCTCAACTGATTTAATAATGAAAAAATTGTTCAAGTCAATTTTTCGATGACATCGGATAAAATAAAATAACTTTATTCACTGATAAGCTTCTCAAGGCAGCTGTTGTGCACTTTTCCTACTTATTATAATTGCAGTCAAAATATTATTAATATCTATAATATGTAAATATGATATTAAGATAACATTTAAATCAATTGTATATAAAAACTGGAGAAAAAATAAATTACATCATACAAGAAGAGATTTAAGAGTCCAATATTAGAAGAGTTTGCTTATTTATTTTAATTGATACATATTCATGTATATCGCTCTCTCTCTCTCTCTCTGCTCTCTCTCTCTCTCTCTGCTCTCTCTCTCTCTCTCTCTCTGCTCTCTCTCTGCTCTCTCTCTCTGCTCTCTCTCTCTCTCTGCTCTCTCTCTCTGCTCTCTCTCTCTGCTCTCTCTCTCTCTCTGCTCTCTCTCTCTCTCTCTCTCTCTCTCTCTCTCTCTTTCTTTCTTTCTTTCTCTCTGCCCTCTTATTATACTCTCTCTTATTACAAGTTTATGTTAAATGTTATCTAATTTGAATGTGGTATTTTAAAAATTCTCAAATATTCTTTGAAATGTGAGTTTGAATTTTAATTTAGTTTAAACCTTTCCCTCACATTCCCTCACTTATTGTCTATTTTTCTCTCTTTTTCTCTCTTTGAAAATGCATTTTTAGGAAATTGTTTAAACTTTAAAATCTATTTTCGCATGAATTTCATGTCATTTAAAATACACATAAAATACGATTGAATTGCAGGGATGCTGAGACTCGATCGTTCTATAGAGGGTATGAATATGAACATGGTTTTTCTCGGAGCTTCAATTCTTTTAGTTTAATGCAAATATTTAAATTTTAAGCTAAACATTTCATTTTTCTCTTAGTTAGGGGTCTATTTTTCTTATGGAGGGGTAAAGTTAATTCTCATCCTAGAGAGAGGGTATAGAGGGTCCCTCCCTCTCAGCATCCCTGATTCAATTGGTTTGTGAATTGAATACTAATATATGAATCGGAAAAATTCACGATTGAGTCAAATGAATAAATTATTTGCTGCAAAAGGTATTCAAAATAATTGAATAAATGGGTGAAAAACAAGTTGCTATGTCTTTCTCTGTGTTCTTCCTCTCAGATGATGTCCGACGAACAGCAGTCGCGGCTCTTATTTCCGGTTTACAATAGCAAAAGTGCTTTAGACCAAAGCGTAAGATTTCAAACAATTATCTAAAATTAGTTTAAATTAATAAACGTTTGGTTAACATTAGCCTAATATTAAATAATTAGTTAATTTTGAATTAAGTTTGAGTTTGAATTAATTTTTGATTTTGTTTTGACATTTATCTCATAATTAGTTTTGAGCTTTTAATTAGATTTACCCTAATCATTTCTAACTGTCGATAATGCCATAATGCAAATGCATTTTTGCTCTTCGAGGATGTGTCTGTGTTTTTGCCGATTTCTGTTTTTCCCAATTGTTTTAATTGATTTTATTTTACATTTCTTTTGTTTAAATAAAATTTATCACAAATAACTTGGTAGAAATGCTTTTACTCAGGATTGGCCAAGGTCCTTGACCTCGGGGCAAATATAGAAATAGGACAAAATGAGGTCAGGAATGATCCAAAAACTGCCTTTTGATCGTATTTGACATAATTTAAACTAAACTGAAAACGGCTTCCATTACCATCACCACCATTACCATCAAATTTGGTTAAAGTTGAGGGCTTCTCATTCTTCGGCATTTATGACTTAAAGAGGGATTATTTACTAACTATCAAACTAAGAACAGATATGTTCCGAAAAAGTGCCTTGGCCAACTCTGCTATTACTGATTATTAAACCCATGTTTGTCTATTGATTGACAAGTTTTAAGTGAATTGTATGCAATCGACTCATATATTGTATTGTTTTCTAATAAATAGATTCGAGTCGTGAATGCATTTAGAAGTGGTGTTGAGCGCAATCCTCCGCCGCCGGCACTCCTACGAAGGGCAGCCCAATTGAAATCACAATCTTTGGATGCCGGCTCTTCCAGTTTCCCACCTCAGTCTGGGAGCGGTCATCCACACGGCCATCTGTCCACCAGTGCCAGTCTCGACGAAAAGGAGAAACAAGAACTTAAAGAGAAAAAGATACTCAAAACTGCAACCATTACTGACTCTAATCAAAGCGTTGAGACTTCGGTATGAAATGTGATGATTAGATGATTCATTCAAAACACAAATCAAAATCTCAAAACACTTTATCGACGATTCAATGATTACTTAAATTCATTTTACATTTCAAACGATAAGTATTTGTAAAAAATCAAACTTAGTTTTTAAACCATATTATATTTGAAATGAAAAAGAGTGTGAATTTCGTTTTAAATTAGTTATTAATATTACAATTATTATTATTATTATTATTATTATTATTATTATTATTATTATTTTTATCCTTATTTTTATTTCGATTGTTTTGATTCTTATTATTAAAACTTCTGATAAGAAATTAATTAAAAATTGGATTAAAAATCAATTTGTTTTAATAGGAATAAAAAAGTGATTTGAAATTTTTATTAATATAATAATAATATATTTAGTGAAATGATAGAAGAAACGTAGTTTTAGTTTTTGAAATCAATTTGTTTTAATTCAATTATAACTAAGAGTTTATTTTAGGACTACTTCTCTCTTTGTTGTGAAAAATTAATAGGAATTCATAAAAAATTAAGACTATATGAGAGCGCAAATGAAAACTTCAACAGACGATTGTGTCAACGAATAAGTGTGAAACCCATAGCCAGTGGTGTGTCATCACATTTGCATCTCATGTTTGCACATCTGATAGTGACTGCACTGATTCTGCAACGAATTCACAATTAAAAACTGAACTATTGAACAGCTATTTTCTCATTTTGTTTCCTCGCAGGTCATCCTTTCAATTCTGGACGAACAGTTCTGGTCATTAGAAAGTGTTTAATAAACTTTAATTTTAATTGATTTCAATTGTTTTACATATAATTTGAATCATTAATTATGATCACAATTACGCCCAAAACATCTAAATGTCAGGTCTTTCCATAAAAACATAAAAGCCATTAGTTTTTCAATAATAAAGACTATAAGATCCGGTCCCGAATCACTTGACATTTAGACGTTTTAGTGTATTATAATTTTTTTATTACTCTAATATATAATTAATATAAATATTACTCAAAGATTTAATCGAAAATATAATTGTTATTTGAAATAAAAAATTTTGATAAATTGTTGGAAACTTAAATAATTTCAAAAATTATTCATTAAAATAATGGCTTTCCATTCAAAATATTAACATTCAGGGAATCAAATTTAGAAATTTATTGCGACGTCATTTATGGGAAAGTTCAAAAACTTTTATCTTGATAATTTTTATTTATTTGAAGAATATTTATCAAAGAACTTAAAGATACCATAATAATAAGAACCGAGTCCTCAATAATAAGAAAGGTCTTCATTTAAAGAATGTCATCTAAGTTTGGAAAAGTGATGAAAAGTGTGTGTAATCAACATGCAACATTATATTTTCATTTAAGCAAAATTACACAAAATCTAGTTTTTAGAATGAATGATAACTCAGACCTATTGAACTCAAATTCAGATAAATTCTATGATAATTGATTCAACTATTGTTTTGTTTATAGATTTAAATCCAAAATTTAAATTAATTATAAAAAAAACATCAAAACTTATTTTCTATGAGAAAGAGTCTCTAAAGAGGTCAAGATTAAAGCGAAGCTGCTGAACAAGGTCCCCTATCTTTCTTAATTTGACATCAAATGAAAGTTATGATACTCTTGTCCTAAATACTTGTCACTCATTCTTCCAATGATAAAGGATAGTTTTTAAAACATCTGATTTCTAATTTTTATTCCCTGCGGGTTAGAAGACAAGAATATTTTCCATTCAAATATTTTAAATTAAAGGATATTTAGTTGGAAAAAATAATAATATGATATAAATTATATTATTTTAATTGGCAATAAATGCTATCAAATATTTTTCAAATAAACTTTCAAATATCCAATTTTTATTTTTTCAATCATTTCTCTAAACATTAATTTTCTTTCTTTTTGTTTTGTTTTGTTTATTTCAATTAATTCCAATTAAATTGTTTTGTTTTTATTATGTAATTACTTGACTTAAAATTTAAGATTTATTTATTTTTCAATGAAATCAATGAAATAATTCTTTCCTCTAAAAAATCGCTGCGGAATCGGTTGAAACAGATTTCATTGAATTTTCA
This sequence comes from Eupelops occultus, assembly GCA_034695605.1. Classification (NCBI taxonomy): domain Eukaryota; kingdom Metazoa; phylum Arthropoda; class Arachnida; order Sarcoptiformes; family Phenopelopidae; genus Eupelops; species Eupelops occultus. Next base: position 5,442 of record JAQFZI010000988.1, read on the forward strand.
ACTGATTAAACATCAAATGCAAACACTTTAACAAAAAAAAATATTTTATAGTTTTGAGAGTAAAAAATTTGTTTTATTAAAATAAATGAAAACATTTGGTAAATACGTGCTCTCAAGTAGTTTATCATTCAATTATAAAACCAAATCCTGAAGTGTTTTCAGTATTCATCAGAAAATATCGGTAATAGAGTCATAAAATCGTTTATTTTTCATAGCATTTCAATATTAAACCGCTATTTCCTTTAATTTTTTTGCTGATTAAACCCTGAATTAAAAACTTGAATTAATTTTTAGCAATCGATTGAACTTTTTCTGTGTTAATATATCAGTTATTTTTTGATTAAAAAACTTTAAATTTTTATACATTTATTACATTTAATTATAACATAACTTATGATGAGTTAACGAAAATCTAATTTTTAGACATTTAGTAGTGAAAAGCCTGGATAATACTTTTGCCGCAATAATCGATTTGATTCCTTTCAGAAATAATCAATTGAATACACAAATCAAATGTAAGTACACTTTGCTATTCATTCGTTTGTAAATAACTTTCTTTGAGTGTTTCGTTCACCAAATTATCAGAAATTAATTAACTTAATTAAAATATTTGGTCTGCATTTGATTTTGTTCTCAATTAATGGATTTCCAAATCAAAAGTCTATATATATTGTTATATCAAGGATGCTCAAGCTCCGAGGCTCCAGGGGGGATTCAGTCGGGTGTTTGTAAATTTTTCTTCCAGGAGGGGGATAAATGCTGGATTTTTTGGCTCCAGGGGGGGGATACGCCATTTTGGTTTTTTGCAAAAATACGCAATTTTTCCGCCATTTTTTCTTTAAAACGGCCAGAAATACGTTTAAAATAGGTCTATTATCTTTAAAATGCGTTAATTATGTATAAATAACTGTCTAATTTAGTTTAAATTCAGTTTAAACCCGATTTCTGGCCATTTTTTTCCTTTCGTGCCAGGGGGGGGGGGATTTTCCAGGATTTTTCGGTTCCAGGAGGGATAAAGGCTGGATCCCCCCTTTGGCCATCCCTGATATATATATAAATAATTGTTTTTTTAGAATTCATTTATTTAATTAATAACAACATATTTGACAGTTTCATGGCTTGAGTCGAAAATAACTAAGAGCTTTAGAGCTATTTTTTATTTCTTTTGCCATTTTTTATGAAATCATTAAATTAATTGATATCTCTTTTATTTTCTGTAATAATAAGTAAAATTAATGTCTTTATTCAAATGATTGCAAAATGGGTCGGTGTACTTTCATTTAATAGAATATCACAATAAATAAGTGAAGGGCTAAACAACTTTTATTTGCGGTTCGGATTCAATAACTGTGAAGAGAAAGAGAGAGAGAAAGAGAGTGAAAGAAAAGTTAGTATTTTTAATAAATGAAGTGAATTGAATGAACTCAACTAACTTTACTCATATCAATACTCATACATTAGAAATCAGATATCAATACAATCATAGAAATGGCAACGACTGCAACCACTGCAACGAGTGTTTTGTTCGACAACATTACTCTTATTATAGATATCATCAATCAAACAGATGACGGACCATCGAAAACACCGGCTCCATATGTATCGCCACCGATATTGAAAAAGATTCATGATATCCTGATCGTCGTATTACTGGTCTCTGTTATGTTTGCTATGGGCTGTTCTATCACTTGGGAACAAGTAAGTCAAGTAAAGACATAATTTTTCAATCTTTTAAAATCAGGGATGGCCAAGCTCCGAAACTCCAGGGGGGTTCCAGGTAGGGGACTTTTGAATTTTCCTTCCATAGGGGGATAAGAGCTGAATTTTTTGATTCCAGGGGGATACGCCATTTTACCGCCATTTTTTCTTTAAAACGGCCAGAAATACGTCCAAAATAGGTCTATTAGCTTCTAAATGCGTTAATTAAGTATAATTAACTCTAATTTATTTTAAATTCAGTTTAAACCCGATTTCTGGCCATTTTCCCGAAAAGATTGCCGCCGCGCTTCGCCTGACCCCCTGATTTTTTCTCTTTTTTGTATCACAATTTTTCTCGTCTCCAGGGGGTTTTTCAGGATTTTCCGGCTCCAGGGGGATAAAGCCTGGAACCCCCTTGGCCATCCCTGTTTTAAAATTGTTTTAAAATCTAAAAGATGAATTCTCTTTTTAGACTTTGAATAGAATTTGATATTTAATTAAAGAGATATTATATGAGAGAAATAATTCTATAATCAAAGTTTGATTTTATTCTTTAAAATATATTTTTTTATACGATATTTTAAAATTTAAATGATCGAGGCGTTTCGGGCCCAAAATTACAAAAGATAGTATAATCTATTGTTAAATTTCATTATTTCAATGAAATTTAATATTTATTTGTGTTTTCTTTTATTTCGAATTTTTTATCTAAACTTTTCGATAGAATTTCATTAAATATTTTCTTATTTTTATTATTTGTGTTTTCAAATGAGACATTTCCGACATTTTTTACATTAATTTCAAAGCAATTATGTCTAAAAGGTTCAAATCATGACTTTATTTAAATTTAAATGCATTTCCACTGAAAGCTAAAAAATAATTGACGGAAATATGGATTAATGATTAATACAGTTGGGAACCTTTATCTTTAATAAGATTGGTTTTCACCAATTGGTTAAAATTAACGATTTGTTAAAATTATCGATTTCAGGACAAAAACATTTAAAGTCTGAAAATTAGTTTTAATAATAAATAATATCGTATTTATCTTTCATTGAAAACTTATTTAACTCATTGCCATTGATTAACATTTGTTTAACATTTTGAACCAAACAAATACTTTTTTGTTGGCAAAAAAGGTCGTTTATTTAGTAAACAAATAAATAAGAATAAGAGAAAAATAAATATTTTAATTACAGTAACTAAAGTTTTGTTAAAACTATTGATACCTTTTATAATGCATTTCATTGGTTTTGGTTTCAGATTTCAGTTAAAATTAAACGTTCCTTAAAGCTATCGATTTTGTATGAATTGTTAAAATTATTGATACTTTTTTAACATTATGTCTATGAGATTGGGTTTTGGGTTTTGTTAAAAATAATGATTTGTTAAAGATAACTGTACTTAAAGGTAAAGGTTCCCAACTGTATATATTTTTTAAAAACCAAAATTGATTTAAGCTAGCAAAACTGGCTATTCATGCAAAAGTGATATTTAGTAAAAGCTGTTATGAATAATAATATTAACTAAAATGAAAAGAATAAAATGTTTTTATTGAAAACCATTATTTAATTAACAGGTTTGGGGTCACATACGTAAACCAGTCGGTGTCGTAATAGGAATGATAAGTCAATTCTTTTTACTTCCATTCTCTGCCTTTTGTTTGATCCAATTTCTATCAATCGACGCATTACGAGGCACAGGGATGTTGATACTGGCCTGTAGTCCAGGTATTGCTTCATTGTGAACATGCATTACATAAATCATTGTTGAAATCAAAATTAATTATGTTTTGATTGATATGCTTTTAGGCGGCGTCGCATCCAATATATTTGCATATTTCTGTGAGGGAGACCTTTCCTTAAGGTTAGTCACAAATCTATAAAAAGAGATAATTAAGGGTTCCTCACAATTAAGGGTTCACCTAGTTTAAACAAATATACACTCTCTATAAATAATACTTTTCTTAATTAAAATAAGCACTTCATTAAAGTAGTTTAAAGGAACTTTTGGTCAGACATTCAGACATTCCTAGCAATTCAAAAATTTTAAGGTATTTTAGGACAAATTGCAACTGATTCAAAGAAAGCCAAGCTCCACCGTTCCAAGGGAGATCAGGTGAGGGATTTTTCAAAATGATGCAATATCTCCGAAAATGAATAAAAACCACATTTTAGACTTTATTCTTGGTTAAACAGCTAATGAAACGTCCAAACGTCCCTGGTCAATTTTTACTAAAAATCGTCAAAACGACAATAAAAAGAGTTATTTTAATAGATTTTGAGTTTAAATGCATAGAAAACACCTAAAAACTATAGATAATTGGGTTTTAGGGGTTTTAGCGCCTTTCTATGCGAGTTAGCCTAAAGCTTAAACCATACTTAAAAGCTATTAAAATCCAACTGCCTTAACATTTTTAGTTAATTTTTCAATTGATTTTGAATTTTTTTCGAGGGGGTTCTTTTAGGGGGTTCTTTTAGGGGGGTTCTTTTAGCGCTCCAAAAATCAAGAAAGAGTTTTCAAAATTTTCAAACTCTGGCTGATCCACCCCTTGGCTATCCCTGAACTAATTAATTCCAAATTGAATGCTAATGAGCTAAGCTGATTTTTAAAATCTTGGTTAAACTATCGAAATAATGAGGTTGTCAGAAGAGCTTTGAAAATTATTGATCATAGGCAATATTTTTGATAGTTTAAGCCTTGGTTGTCCTGAAATAGAAAATTTTAAGATTGGAGAACAACTTATCTCTGTATTAGAATCAAGGAAGGAAAGAACACAGACTTAGATGTATTGCAGTTAAGTTTTTTGTTATTTTTTGTTATCTTGCAACACCCGTGCACAGCTCAAGTAGTTTGATTGATTTGATGAGGAAAATAAAGGGGAAAATTGTTGTTTGAACTTGCACATTTGAACTACAAAGGTGTATAACTTTAAAAGCTACTTCACTGCAATACATTTAAGTCTGTGTTCTTTCTTTCCTTGATTAGAATCATATGAATGAATGAATTTATTTTTTTAAATTTAATATTTGATTCAATTAAAACAGTGTAACGATGACCTCGTTTTCAACGATAGCGGCCCTCTTTATGATGCCTTTCAATGTATGGCTTTATGGACGTAGTCTCGAAACTGACACTTTGGTCATACCCTACGGAAAGATGTTTATTTCACTCATATCACTGACCACTCCAGTCATTTTAGGAATGTTAGTCAATTGGAAGTTTCCAAAATTTGCACCGATTTTAGCCCAAGTATTTTCAAATTATTTATCATTTAATTTATAATATAATAGCAATTATTTTAATGAAAAAAGTATCAAATCATTTGAATTAATCATTTTAGAGATTATTAGTTATTGCAATTTCTCATTCAAATTAAACGCCTCCTCTTAAAAAAAACTATTCAAGTTTCAAAATGGATATGATCAATTCTTTTAATTATTTGGGTCACAGTTGATATGAAGGGTAACCAATGCATTGCATAAACATTTTGGCGGTCACTGCAATCAAACATTGCAATCGTCTGTTTATCGTTTGTTATCACATATATTGTCTTTGATTTGTAAACATAATCAATGAATTACCAAATGTTTGTCCGCCAAAATGTTTATGCAATGCATTGGTTACCCTTCATATCAACTGTGACCCAAATTAAAAGAGTTGATCATATTCATTTTGAAACTTTTTTTAGGGAAATGATGTAATTTCAATGAGAAATCGCTATTACTCAAGGAATTTAAGTTTGTCTCTTTTAAAGGGCCTCTAAACCAAACGTTATTCATGACCATAGTTTCTCAAAAATGAACAGGGATTTAAAAATTGACTTGTTATTTATGGTAACATCTAGAAATTCCATGTTAATTTATTACGATATATATGAAAATACCTTTATACATGCTCACTCTATCAATATTTAATGTAATGCTTTGGTGCACTATTAGTGCACCTTGAGAATCGCTGTTCATGACAAACATTGCTTGATTCAAACAGCTTGAATATTAAAAGTTTGGCTCTTTAAAGGATTTCGTTGACATTTCAATATATCTTCGACTTTTTAGACAAGAGGTTACTTTTTTAAAATCATTTTCTTAAAGTCTTACAAATTTCGATATAAAAAACATTAAAGAGAGAGAAAGAGAGAGAGAAACCAATCATTTCATTATTCAATCTCTTTATTAATACTTCATTTTGTCAATGATTAATGTTTGATATAAATTATATAATATAAGTAATCTTGGATTCTCTAATCTATAGGTCGGAAGTTTTGCCGGTTTTTCAATAATAATAGTCTGTCAGACATTAGAAGTGTTTATATTTCCCAATATATTCTATGACGTTCCTTATTCAATATATATTGCGGAGTTAGCTCTCCCGCTGTTGGGATTCACATTAGGCTATTTGGCCGCAAGTATTTTCCGATTGAAGCACTCATTTCGAAGAACAATAGCCATTGAGGCCGGCATTCAGAATGTTGGAACTGCACTAACCATCATTTCTCTCTCATTTCCTTATGAGGTATTTCTCGAGACAATAATTACATTTTCTTTTATCCAAATATTATAAAATATTTTGTTTGAAAACATTATTATAAAAGATGAGAGAAAGAGAAAGAAAGAGAGTGAGTGAGTGAGTGAGTGTGAGAGAGAGAGAGAGAGAGAAAGAGAGAGAGAGAGAGAGAGAGAGAGAGAGAGAGAGAGAGAGAGAGAG
>JAQFZI010000989.1:0-11837 GCA_034695605.1 Eupelops occultus
CTCTCTCTCTCTCTCTCTCTCTCTCTCTCTCTCTCTCTCTCGCAGTCATAGCAGTGTCTTTAGATTTGGATCAAAACAGAGCCAAAAATTATTTAATCAAATTATTCCGGTCGTGAATAATGTAAAACAAACTTTTGAAAGTTTCATAATTAAATTTAGAGGAATTTTTCAAACAATAACCTAATTTTGCGTAAAAACAGATTTTTGCTTCTAACTAGTAATTTATCCGATTCATGGATGTGCATGCTTATGTCCTAAGGTGGTTTAAATTCCAATAGTCAGCTTAATTTTAGAATTTATTTAATTCAATAAAGCATTGTTTACTTCGAAAACAACATCAAAATAACCTCGCTTAAAAATTAGTATAACTATAATCTGGTTAGGTTTACACTCCTTGTGGGAGTTTCGCAATTAAATGTGTATTTTTAACATGGTAATGTAATTTATAAAAGTAAAAATCAAATTAAATTTCATAGCTTTTAGATAAGAAATTCTCAATTCTTTCAATGAATTCCGCAATTTATTGAGTGTTTTGAAGAAATCTACAAATTTATAGCCTTAAGAGAATTCGGAAGCCTTTCCATTAAATCCAAGTGAATATAAAATTTAATTCAAGGAATTTCAAGAATTCTCTCTCTCTCTCTCTCTCTCTCCCTCTCTCTCTCCTTTTCTCTCTCTCTTTTCTCTCTCATAACAAAATTCAAATAATAGGATAAAAATTGATTAAATAAATGAAATTTGGGTGAAATTAAAAGATAATAAATCATAAGTAATTCGAAGAAGAACAAATTTAGCATGATCAATTATACTAGAATACTAATATTATAATAGTACACAGAATAATATGAATTTAATCCTTAATGGAATTTCATAATAATCGAGGAGAAAGTCGAAGAAAAATTTTGATTCTCTTTTGACGAGAATTTAATGAACGCTGGATTTCATTGATTCAAACATCAATTGAATTGATCTAAGATTGAGTCCTAACTATTCTTTCGATGGTTTTCTTTGTTTCACAGCTTTTCTATTGAAGTAAAACTTATTTTACATATAAATTGATTACAAAATGAAAGACAAGTTTTATTTGAAATGATTTGTAATAAAATATTATTTGAATTTAAACTAATTATTTGTCTTTTGATATCAAAGACTTTCTCACTTATTCTGAGTAAGTCTTTTACAAAATATTTGTTTGGATTAGATTTCGGTAATTCAAACCAAAAATGCTGGTCATGTCTAACGGGCTGTCCTTCTTATTTGCTAACGAACAAAAAACCACTAAAGCATTGGAGCACATCCTCATCGTCTAAATAGACGTCCACTTTAATTACAATCTGATAATCTTGTATTGACTTCAAAGCACTAATCAATTGATTTTTATGTTCACTCAATTCAATAGTTAATGGCTTTGAAGTGAAAATTAGTTTAACTATTGTTTAGGATTTTCTTATGTCTATATTTGACAGGTTTTAGGTTCGGAGATATTTTTGTTGATAGATTTTGTTTCTTGGTTTCAAATCCCTGGGAGAATAAATGAAAAAAATCAATCTTGTTAAACATATTCCAATGAAAAGGCTTATCTTCACCAAGTTCTTAGTTGAATAGAGTTTCAAAATTAGATAGATTCTATTGAGAAATTCAATTTCAAAGTGTATTTTCCAAGGATGAAAGTATTGTGTAAAAGTTGGGATGCAATAAAAAGACCTATTCCTAAAACCTTTAAGCAATGTAAAGTTGTGCAAGTTAAATCTTGAAATTTAACTTGAATTTAGCAGAATTTGAAGCAAACTTTAAAAATGTCTTCGACTATATCTTCAAGAAAGTGAACAAATATTGCAAGTCTTTGTGGTCACACATACAGCAGATGTGGTGTGTATAAGAAATGTGCCTGTGCAAAACGGATCGATCTCTGGGTTTGATCTATTTTTTGCTTCTTGTTATCAGTTTGTAAGTCATTGTATTTGTGGAACCGTTCGACTATCGAACCAAACAATAGGAACTGAAGAACAGATAAAGTGATTGTCAATAGCAGACATGTATAGCCGGCTCAGACACAAAGTGATAAATTGCTACAAATTAAGTGCCACTACACAGCACTGGAACGCACTTTTCAATTACTCTTATTTAGGACTCAATCGACTCCAGGCCTATTCAACTCTAACACTCGCTCAGCACAAATGTACAGTTGTTGTTGAGCTCAAGGTTTTGCTAGTGTTTGGCGTTATGGTCTGCCCCTCGAATACCTATTTATAATCAGGAAATAATAGTTGACTCTAATCTCCAATTAATTAATCGATAAAACAATTGCTTTATTACAGCATATATTGCAGGATAAGTATTACTTATTTCTAGGAATTATGTTCTAGATTATTTTTTTTCTATCAAACAAACAAAAACTACTGGAATCAAAAAATTTAGAGAATTGCCCAGTTTTATCGATTAGCAAGGTCAATAACAAATGAATTCTTGTAAGAAAATGGTTTTCCATTGTTATTTCTCAAATTTCAGATAAGCAAGCATTATTTTCAAGGCTATTCCCGCATTTAGGAATACTTCATCATGATGTTAAATTTTTCATTTGAAAGTTAAAACTTTAAACAAGCTAAATAATTGATGTTTAAATCTAGGCTTTGAAAAAAGCTTTGAAAAGATCACCCTGCTTACACCTGCATAATTTAATTCTAAATCTTAGCGATTGTTTGAACCTTTTTTTATGAAGTAATTATTATTTGAAAAAAGCAATAAAATTATTATAACTATTATTCGGGGAAAATAAATTCTAAACCATTTAATCTTTTCTCAAAGAATTTTACTCTTTTTTTGCCGCAATTTTTTGCACAAAAATGAGAATAAAATTTATATAATTCAGAGCTTAAGTGCCAGAACTGACATCATTTGGAAGTCTTGAGCCGTAAGACTGAGTGACTTGAAAGCCATAACTTTGAATCCCAGCGCATATGAAGGACTATACATCCCATCATTTGTATGTCCAAGAAAATAACTATTTGATTCTTAGACCTCTGAGTCATCGACTCTCGACATATGACACAATCAAATGCTATATTAAATCCTTTTTCTTCTCTTTTCTTATTCTTATTCTTTATAAATATTTTTATCGTTATATTTAAGTATATTTTTTTATTTACTCAAAGTTTGGGTCATTTTTCTTTCAAAACGGAAAACAGACTAATTTCATAACACATTAGCAAAACTCTTGCCTCCAATAATTTCAAATGAATAATTCATCTTGGCCCTTTGAATTAATCATAAGCTGTTTTTCATTATTATTATTATTATTCTTTGAAATTCACGTCAGAGTCGGAACTCAATTGAATTCCTGAGTATTTTTTTTCTGTATTTGGCCTCAAATTCCTTAAACGATATTGAATTTGATTGAAGATTGCAGTCATGTCTAAGGGTTTGACTTAAACACCCCCTGATTTATACATTGTGCTAGTTCATTTATGCAATTAAACAACATATTTTGAACAATAAAACAACCCTTTCCTTCATTCCTTATATAAATATTTATGTAGATGTATAATAATAAGAAAGAGAGCTTGAGCATCTCTGATAAAACTCAATATTTGTTTTATTTTCTAATAGTGAGCCTTTAAATAGAATGGTAAAGGTGAAAATACTTTTCATTTCAATCAGGTTAGAGTGAAATTCAACTGAGTTTTGTTTTGAATAACAAACAATTCAATAATAACAAGTGGATTTAAAAATAACTAGTAGCTTTTCTGATAATTAATTCAGTGAATGTTTGAACTGTTCTTTGAATACATTCTTTGAAAACTCTTTTTTAATGTTTTCTTTTGAATTATTTTTGATTAGATTTGATTTGAGTTAAAATAAGGATTGTTTTCATTCAAATTGAATGCAATTATAATAACGGGTGTTATATGAAAAGCAAAATCATTGGTATTATTCTGTCCGACACTTACGGTATTGAAAGTTATGGCAATTAATCAGGTCTTCAGTGCATAAAATAAAAGGGTATCAAAAAAGCAATTGTAATAACAGCACGACTTCTGACTAATTGTTTTTATTTTATTAATAATTCATTGAAACAAATGTAAAAAATATAATCCATTTTTATGAGTAATTCAATTTTGACAAATTTCAACCTAGTTAATTTACATATGCTTTTGGAAATAAACCTAGAATTGAGTTGAATGAACTTACCTTTCATTTGGCTTGGTGAAATTGAGAGAAGACAAATGATAAAGTTGCAAATATTTGATAGTTCATTCATGACTTGAGGCTTTGAATGTTGTTTTTCTCGATTAATAATTTTGAATTCGTTGTGAGTTTTCAATGAATTATTGAAATATATTTGCGTTCAAAACAAATGTAAATACGATTCACATCAGGAAAGACCATAACATTAATCAAAAGTGTTGTGTAATAATTGGAAATTTAATTCAATTACTTAATTAAGAAATTTCTGAAATAAAAAACATTTATTCGCAAACATTAATTAGATATCAAATGTCGAAACACTTTAAACACAAAGTCATTGATTAAAGTGTTTCTCCATTAATAGTATTTGTTGTGTTGTGTCGTCGAAGTAGAACAAGAAGTAGTAGAGGAAGAGTTGGTTCAGACAAAAGGGAAGGTTGAATCTTATACAAAACTTTTCATTCAGTGCTCTGTTCACAAGTTTTTATCTATCATTTTGAGTCAATCTATGAAATTGCAAACTTTTGCACATACTTTACATAAAGTAATAATAGTGGAGAATATTCTTTATTATAGTACTGACAACAACACAAAAATAAGAAGTAGAAGAATAAGGAACTGTTGGTTTGGTAGTGCAGTGCACTGCACAGCACACGTATTCTGTGCGTTCACTCTATTCTCTATTCAGTTGAATAACTTGTCACTCGAAAATTCATAGACGCATACAGTTTATCAATCATTGAGCTTAAAGTCTAACTCAAAGGAACAAAATAACAAATATAAGTTAGCAAGGAAATCTTTGCGCAAAAATCTCATGTCTTCAATATTTATGTATTTTCTCTCATTTTTATCGACAAATTTTGGGCCAAAAAAAGTATATTTTGTATAACTTTTGTCGACCGAAGAACGAGTCAACAAATAGTTGAATAACTGTTTAATTGAAACAAACTTTGAAAACAAATGATTTGTTTCTGAGTTTTAAACAAATTATTATTCAAATGAATAATAATTTCTTTCACTTATTCTTCTGACAAAAGTTTAGGGTTTTCTTATTTAAAGAAATATTTCACTTCTTTTCACTCAGAGATCAAGTCTTAGCACACAATCAAAGAAATCACTACTTATTTCTTACCCTTTTTATAAGAGTGTAATAAAGGGTATTATTATTTCGATGTAATGAACACTCATTTGAGTCAATAGTCTTTGAGAATCGATGGCAGAGGCGAGCGATAGACAAATGGAAAGCAGTGTTCGTCCGCTTATATTGGTTTAGACACTACTGATCCGCATCCTCAGCATCCAAACCGACGCGTGCTGTTCACCATCCAAATTGATTAGCCTATTATGAGCAGCACATGCGTCACAATCCAGTAAACTCTCGTTATATTTGAACGTCTAATTCAGTTAAGAGCACAACCATTATATCCATGGCTTATGAATATTCTGAAACACTTTTTCTATTAACTTAAGTGAATGTCAACTGTTATTAGATATGAATTTACTTTTATTATAAACAGTTTTCTCGGTTTAATACATTATTTAGAGAACTGGTCGGTCACTAAAATAGGTGGTATTGCATTTGTCTCTCGAATGCCAGTCCTCTTTCCCACTGTTCTGACTCTCTCACTATCTTTATGTTTGTGTGTCTCTGGTATTGTTCTGTCCCTTTATTTTGATTCAATTCTCATTTAAACGCTGTATGAATGGTATGACTACTCGAATAAATAGCATTCTGTGCTCTATTGTGAGCGCAACCACTCTTTTTAAATGAATAACTGGATATAAATATATTATTCATTTTTAGCCCGGAGTCAAAATTTAGATCAATAGAAGTAAAGAACTGTTATGTCAATCAATATATGATTTTAAGCTCAGCTTTTATTCTAAGAGGTCTTTCCTTTTAGATTATTTCAATGAACTTTCCATTCACCCTTTCCATTTTCATCAAAGAAAACTTTACAAGTTAACTTCATAAAAATCTAGATTTACATGCATATTTATTCAATATTCTAGCAAGGGTACACTGTATATGAAGTAATTTCACTAGTTCATATTGATAATTGGAACTGTACAAAACTATAAGCCATGTATAAAATATTTATAGTTTGTGTAATGTGGAAAAACAATAACCTTGATCATCTTCACATTTATTACTATATAGAAAATGAGCTCTTTTCAGAAAAACAATTTCTTTATTAGACTTTAATTTATAAGCGATTCTTTATCAACTCTGATACAACTCTGTATTAAGTCCTTATTAGATACCTGTGCAATAAGTAATTGAAAAGTTATAACATTTCAAAAACGATTCTTAGGAAAGGAATCCTACTCTTTGTATGACTACAAAGCAATGATTGGCTTTCTATTTGTTAAATAAGTCGAAATGTATTGAAATTCATTTTATATTAATAGAGTAATAATATTCTTATTGCCTGATATTACTTATGAATATTTCAGTGAATTTTGACATTAGATTCCAAACACAGGAGTAATTCAGATCAGAAATGAATTCATATTCTTGTATTCTTCACATCAAATGAAACATTTTTATTTTAAAATGTGAACTAGCTACTTTGCTAAAGCTTTTATTCTTTTGATATACATTTGCATTCAAATGTTTCTTTTGAATTTTAAACTCATAAAATATCATCAGAATATATAATTCATTTGAAGTAGCACCATGCAAATATATTAACTCATATTCTGATATCTTTATCAATCTGTATTGGATCAATATTCTTGGCATCAATATTTGAATCAAGCTAATTGTTTTTTAATAGACAATAATGTGATATATAAAACTAAATATAATTATTGCAAATTTATTCACTCATTTATTGATTTTAATTTATATTCTGTTTATATTAGAAAAATTCAATTCGAAATTAATAATATCCGGGAAATAGTGTATCATTGCATGGCTTATATATTCTGAGCGTCTCTGATATTCTCTTAAAAGTGTGAATATCTCTGTATTAAACAGAAAATATAAATGTTTTGCATTAATTTCCTGGAAATTCACTCAAATGTTTCGATCTGTTAATTGGTAACCAAGTTTGTTTAGCAAGATAATTCTATTATTTCCTGCTTGGTATAAATGAATGTCAAATGAGAATTAATCGGAAATTTAATGGACTTTTGTTTTGATCAATGTTTTAATCCGAGCAAAAATAGTGTCAACAGCTTTCGGTTGAGTCTATGATTGGCTTTAACTCAGAATTGAATTTAATTCAAAAGCGAAGCAAACATTTTATTGATTAACGAATAATAGGAATAAAAGACAAACTTTTGCTCTTCAGATGATAGTAATAGTAATTTTGGTCGACATTTCTCTATTCTGTCCTCTAATTTAATTGAAATCGATATCGAAAAGTATAGGCCCAACGAAAACACAGAATAAGGGAAAGGATCAAAATGAAAAGGACCAGAGCTTTTGCTGAATTTTTTTTCTAATGTTATTTCGACACAAAATAATGAGAAGTAATCTATCGATTTGTAATCATTACTATTGTTGAGAACAAAATGCATTTCATTTTGTGGTAATCAATGTTTTTACAATAAATTGTGTTTTACTCTCGTCGTAGTCTTTCCTATTTATGTTGTGTTGAGTAGTGTTAAGAAGTCTTAAACATTTGAGACTTTATTTCAAATGTTAATGCAATTCGAGTCCAATTCATGTATGAGTTGGCTCTCGCTTTGGTTATTAAAACTACTTCTTCATTCTGTTCCCCCTTTTAAGTGAAAATTCAATTTTCAGACCAACTTTTAGATTAAATGAAGAGAGAGAGAGAGAGAGAGAGAGAGAGAGAGAGAGAGAGAGAGAGAGAGAGAGAGAGAGAGAGGGAGAGAGAGAATGAGTCAGACATTAACAGGACTTATATCCCTAGTTATCCGATGAAAGAATGGCTTTCATCGACTCTTCCCTTCTATACAATAATTTTGTTAAAGTTTTGTCGTCGTCTGTAATGATCGCCAATATTTCTGAGGGATATCTCTCTGTGTCTATTGATTTTGCATATAGTGTTCAACAATAATAATGAGTCGATTTTCTGGAGAGCACAGCCTATGAATGAAAAGAAGAGGAGAACTTCTCTCAAATCTATCATTATTTAAATTATGTTCAATAATAATAACAAAAGATTAGGTGTTTTTTCATTCAATCAATTTTCACAATCAATTCGAATAACATTTTCTTTTCTCACTCTTCTATTCTCTATTCTGTGCCTACACTTCCTCTAATGTATTGGTGTTAGATATGGATGTGCTGTAAATACACTACTTGTCCATAAAGTTTTTGTGTTTATCCAGAATTATTGAATTTTTGTCTGACATGAAAACATTTTTTGCTTTCTTTCAATCGATATCCAGATATGTTTTGAATGGAATGAAAGCAACGAAATTCATAATCAATAGGACAGACACTCTTCCACACATCACTTCCTGGATTTTAATCTTGTGCTCAGCTTTTCATATTTTGGAGCAAAAAGTTTGAAAAATTGGTATAAATTTGATTCCCGGCCAAAGACCAGCCGATTAGATGTGCGGTACTGTTCCTGAGCTAATAGAACATACCACTGATGGCGATGTCTGATCTGTCTGTGCTCTTGTGTTACATGAGCTGATAGTAGTTTACTTAATGCTATTTATTTAATTATAGACTAAATTAGTGTTTGAATTGAAATCGTGTGACAATTGTTTGACGACAACACAAATCAGTTAGTATTAAAGACAAACACACTGTCCGTACGTTAAGATAATTAACAATAAAAGTTTGCTTTTCGCATGTCATCCACTAAATTCATTTATCACTTTGAGCAAAGCGCCAGCCATTAGTTGTCGGCCCTCTCTATCTTCACTCTGGGTTACTGTTGAGCCACAATCTGATGGAAGAAATCTTTAAAAATTCTTTTGTAAGAAAACTTGTCTTTGAATACAATTGTCTTCTAATGAAAAAGTTTTTCAGTGAGTCCTCTGATTGAAAAGGAATCTCAAGAATTCTTAGCACAGAATTCGGTCTATTCTGTGCCATTCTGTGCTCACAATTGCTGTTATCGAATAAAAAATTCTTTTGAAGTCTTGTTTGAATTATTAGACTTTTCTTATCGTCTTTTCATTTCGTTTTCAAAATCAAGAAATTTCTTAATTTTAAAACCAATTGAAAAGTTTTATTCTCTAATCAAATCATAAACTTCTTGTTAAGTTTTGGAAGGATTCTCAGAAATAGGTCCTATTTATAATTTACGTGTAATTTATTTCATTAGAATTAAATTGAAATTAAGTTTAAAAGCATTTCCAAAATAATAACAAAAATATCTTCACTTAATTGAAATGTTTTCAAAAATATTTCTGAGAAAAATGTTTCGTTGGTTTTGTTCCCAAAGTTTGATAATTGTTTTCTATATTTTTTTTCTTCTTCTTCTCAAATGCCATTTGAAGGCATTTCCTCTCAATAAATGTTTTCTTATGAGTAGAGCACAGAATAAAAACAGACGAAAAATTACTTCAACTCAAGAATAAATTGGAGCCAAAAGTCTCGGAGGAAGAAAAATATGAAAACAAGTCTTATTTGTCGGCACAGAATTGGTGCTGAAAAGTATGTGTGAAAACATAGCTGTGATAATAGACTATTGGGCCGCTTGAGTGCGATTAGGTCTGAGCGCACAGAATAGATACTTCATTTCCTACACAACTATATCGTTAACTATTTTGTCAAACAATTCTCTTAAATGTAATGTCTATTTGATCACCATTTCATGTGAAACACCATTTTTTTGTAGTAGACTTCACTCCCAATGGAATTATAGTTAAGAATATTCTGTCCTTTAAGTCGGATTAGAATCTGCTGTAAGACACCAACTGGTGCTCAGACTCCGATGTCATTCCACTTCATTCAATCACTCAATTTGAGACTCAATTCATATAAACAAGAAAATGATAGCCCTATTCTTTATTAAGGAAATGACCAAGGTATAACCATTTTATCACAGTGTGTCCCTCAATGTGGTTATCTTGAACAATTGAAAAAATTAATGGACTTGGTCCAAAAATATAATTGTTTGACCAAATTGGAATTATTTTAACATTACTAGCTTGTCCATTTTTTGAATATTTTTTGCCATGAATAGATTATTGAAATATTCAATTCGAGTGTTTTAGAACGATCTACGTATTTTTGGGTAAATTAACTATTTACTTTTTTTAAAAGATCAATATTCAAGTAAGTCTCAAACATTTAATATTTACTTTATTTTAATGATAATTATGTTAACAAAATATGTGTTGTCTTTCAGTCTTTCTTTTTATTTGAATGACTTATCCAGAATGAAAAAAGAACTTACTGTTGCTTATCAAGCAAACAGGATGTGCAAGTAGAATTAGAATAGATAGGTCTGATATACAATTAATTGTATTTATAATGCATTGCATTCATTCTAAACCTTTGTTTTAAAATTTTATTGTTTTTCAGAATATATTTAAATAGAAATAATTTAGTAAATAATTAAACTATTTTTTTTCGTTTCAAGGACAGTGACCATGGTAATCCTATATTCACAATAGTATTAAGTGTGCTTTGAAATAAGATGTTCTGAGGAACTTTAATTTTGAGTCTTAACTGAACTTTTTTTTAATCTTCAGTCAAATTGCAAAACAAAACATTTCAAAACAATATATAGACTGAGCTTTGTATAAGCTTTGCTAGTTTAAATCAAATAGGAACAAGTCATTTACAAGATAGTATGATTGATCACCTAGTATCAAATATTTTTTAACATGTTACCAAAGTTGGCCATATTTTTAACAATAATATTAGTTTTGGGTAAACAGACGACAGCCCGAAAAGAGGACGCCTTTGCAATTGTTTGTGTTATCGTTTCTACTGTAGCTGGTACCATTTGTGATCTTATAACAACATCATTATTTGGTAAATATTATTGTTTAACTCTGATTTTGAAATTACTATTTTGTTTAAAATATGAGAAGCAGGAAATCGATGGCTGGCCAGAGCTTGCAATAAAATTGACATGGCTGTCGAAATGTTTTGTCGAAGAAACTTTAAAATCGAATAGATCAATTTTGGAACAATTATTCGAAACGATAAATAAATTAATTAACTAAATCTATACAAGTACAGTGCCTACGAAAAAAGCGTGTTTGAACCCAAGCTAAAAACTTATTAAACTTAGTCATCTACTAAGGTTTTCAATATAAAAAATAGGCATTATTCACCAAGTTCAAACACGCTATTTTCGTAGGCCCTGTACATTAGTGAAGCCCAAATTAGAGATGGAAATTTTAGGTTCGGTTCAGTGCTATGAAAATTCTATTCGGATCAGTTCAAACTGAACCGATATTTATAATATAAATGCATATTTATGCAATATTTTAATGCAGTACAGTTGAGCCTCGATTGTGTACCCCTCGATTGTATCCCTAATTCGATTCTGTACTCAAGAACTCAAAACCAAACGCCAGTCTAATAGACGGTAATGTTAAAAAACCTCGGTATTGTACCCCTCGTTCGTATCCCTGCCTCGCTTCTATCCCTCAAATATTGAAACCATTGTATAAGATTTATATGCATTTTAGACCTCTATTCTGTCCTTCTATACTAAATGACTCATTTTTAACAAACTGTAACATAATTTTCAAAA
>JAQFZI010000990.1:0-11828 GCA_034695605.1 Eupelops occultus
AGCTTTGTTAATAGCTATTAGCCTAACATAACCGCATACATAACAAGTTATAGAGAATAAGTCAATCAAATCTATATGATCTTGTGCAGAAAAGAAAATTATTATATTTCCAAAAGATTTTCTTTTTATGTCAAATATATCGACAATAGTTCTGAAAATTTTATTGCAATTAATTTAATAATTTTTATTACATTTAATTAAATATTATCTTAATGTTGAAAATACATTTAAATGAATTAAATTAATTTTTGTTTATATTCATTTACTTCAAACTATAAGTGTTCCGAAACCTTACAATTATTATCATTTAAGTTAACCTTCACATTAATCAATGAACCAAATATAAAGATCTGGTTTTTCAAGTCATACCAAATAAGTCATTTCATTTAAATAAATATTTTAAGTGATTTTGAAATCTATTGTAATTCTTACAATAATTTGTTCGATCTTGATCAAGTTCAATAAACCAAGTATCATTCTTCAAACTGTAAAACAGTTAACATTTGTTGACCCAAAAAATAGTTATTTTTTTAAAAAAATGTGACCAGTTAAATATATTATAATAAAATGTCATTAATAGCTGGTATAGATATGGGCTCTTCAAGTATCAAGATCAGTTTGTTTAATATCGATCGAAAAGAAATAATAGCAAGCAATCAATGCAAATATCAATTTGAAATCAACGAAAATATGAAGAATTTTCCAAATTATTGTCAACAAAATGTTGAGACTATTGTTAAAAGTCTTCAAAAATGTTTGAAAGAATTCGATATAAAACTTCGAGAAAATATTAAATTGATTTCAATTTGTGGTCAAATGCATGGATGTGTTCTTTGGGACAACAAATCATTCTATGATTATGACTCCAAAAACAAAGAATTTAATGTAAAAACAAATGTCAGTGATCTTTATAGTTGGCAGGACAATCGGTGCACTCACACATTCCTGGCCAGTCTTCCTCCACCCGATACTTATGTCGATATTAGTAGTGGTTTCGGTTGTGCCACTATTTTTTGGCTCAAAAATAATTCGAGTGATTTATTACAGCAATACAATTGTAGCGGAACTCTAATGGATCTGATTATTGCCATTCTGTGCGATCTAAAAAAGCCTGTAATCAGTACACATAACGCCTTGAGTTGGGGATACTTTGACCCAATTGGCCACTCATGGAATCATTCAATGTAAACATTTTGTGGTCAGTTTATATCAATTAATAATTTCTTATTTCTTTAGACTTGAATCAAATGGTTTTCCAATTAATTTGTTGCCAACAGTTCTAAAGCCCGGAACTGTTGCCGGACATACAAACTTCGATTGGTTGGGAATACAGAAAAACACAACCGTGATTGTGGCATCCGGTGACTTGCAGTGCGCCACTTATGCCAGTCTCAAGGATAATCCAAATAGTGCAGGTTAACTCTCAACTTTTTATTAAATACTTTGTTTTAATTTTACATTTGACTCACTTTTCGGTTAAATAGACCTCAAAATGACACAACCTCTCTATTATCAGTCTTTGTAACTCCTGTTGTTAGGATTATTTGATTTAATTGACTCACCATAGACTCAATCCTTAAATGACTTGCTTATTGTTAGCCGCATAAAAACTATCTCTTCTTAATGGTTACCTTGCACATAACAATAGAGAAATTGCACTGATTTTACTCTAATTAAAAAATTTCTTTAAAAAAATTAATTTGATTTTTAAAAATTAATTAGTGATAAGTGTCAGCACTTCTATGCAAATGAGTGTTTTGATGGATAAAAACTTTACTCCAATGAAGAAAACTGAGACACAAAACAAGTCAATCGATTATTTTCCATATTTTGACGACAGGTTCTTATCAGTTGCGGCCAGTCTTAACGGTGGAAATGTCTTACAATCACTGATAATATCTATTAAGAACATCATTAAAACTATAATAAATATGGAAGTTAGTGATGACCACATTTGGGAACAAATCTTCAAGTCTTATGAAAATTATCGGACACTCAATACTAATAACCGTCAAATTAGAGTAAATGCAACGCTATTTGGAGAACGGCATAACCCAAGTCTAAAGGGATCAATAGTTAATATAAGTGATTCAATAGAATTGATTGAATTGATGGCAGCCTTTTGTGAGGCATTGATTGACAATTTAACACAAATGATGACAATTCAATACATCAAATCACTGGCAGTCAAACAAGTAATAGGCACCGGATCGGCACTCTTGAAAAACCCTATACTCAGAGATGCATTGGAAAAGAGGTTAAACATTCCTGTGATTTATATTGAAGGCAATGACGCAGATGTCGGCGCTGTTTGGGTTGCATATCATTATTACTGTATGTCTTCCCATAATCTAAATCTTATGTAACTCAAGTCAATCGTTGTCTTCAATGCACTGAACTTTAAATAATTACTCAAAAACTATTATTTTTAGACCAAATCACTCTCTTTATTGAAATTTTGCAATTAATTGGACTTTTGTTTATTTGAGGAAAATTTCAAACAGTTTTGGACTATAAAAGCAAACAATAATTCAAATAATTTTTAAATTGACTAAACTTTCAAATTCTTTTTCTTTATTTCTAAGAACTGATTCTTTTCTTCTAAATAATGATAAAAACAATAATAAAACAGATTTATTGTAAATTTGAATGACATTAAATCAAATAAATTATCTGACATTAACTTTATTTGAATTCAAGGGGGTAATGGATAAGCCACCCTTGGCTATGGGTATGGTAACATCAAATATAAGTGGTTTGTTGTGGTTTACATAAACATAAATGTTATTTCTTTCATGTTTTTGTTTGCAATAAATCGACGGTTTATCTCATATTTGGAGTAATCATTGAAGCGATGGATTACATCAATTCAAATCATGCGATCAATTCTCTCAAACAAATTGAATCATCAAAACTAATGATTAATTTTCACAACTAATAAATTCATTGAGATATCACCAAGCTAGACGATAATTCTTCAACAAATATTAATTTTTAAGGCAATCTTGATACAATTTTATGTTTGTCATCATTTATTTCGATTGGAATTGTAAACATTTTGTCTTGCTAATTATTTAGACATAAAATAAACTTTAAACTGTTCTTGAATTCTTGAATTTTAGCAATTTTGAGCAATTCTTTAGTTAAAAAAGAGCATTCTTGGTCACTTATTTGGTTTCAATTATATATTACATTTTCATAGATTTATTATATTCTGTGATCCATTTAATAGTGATATAAATATTTATCAATAAGTAGTCATCAATAATATGAGAAGTTTGTCAAAGAAGTCTCTTATTTTATTTGAGTCAAAATCTGTCAAAATGAATGTGAAAATACATTCGCGAGAATACATGTAAGTTGTATAGGAATGCCTTAGAATTCAATATATTTAAACGGATTAATAGGCATTAAATGAAAAAGTGGTGGAGTTATAAATAACCTCTTATTGAGTTCACACTTTTGTTAAATATGAAAAAAATATTCATTTATTTTGAATATAATATAGAATTTGAAATTAATTGTGAATACAATTATTTCATTTACTGAAACAAAATCCGGTTTTCCTATATATAAGTTTAATTTATCAGTGAATCTATTTTAAAAATTTAGAGATCCAATAATTTCAGAGCTATTGTAAAGAATTTTTTCGACTGTATTTCGGTTTAAGTCATTATACGAGTAAAATATGCGCAGAATATGTTGCTATTATCAGATTTGTATCACAATTAGCTCATTTCAATTATATCTTCTTTTGCAGAGCTATTCTGTTTCTGAATTTAGTGCAGATTTGTTGTGTAATTCTTTACTCAAATGTTTGTTTATTCAAATTTTATCGATAATTCTGTGCCATTCAAGTGATTCCCACAAATAGATTGCTAACAAATTTGTGTTTTTAAACTTCTATTAATAATGTTGTGATTCATGAATCCTTTTGTCATAATTTTTTATATTTGATCACAAATTTATTATGTCTTCGGATGAGATAACTGTGTCAGAGTCTGCACATAACTCAGAAGTGCCTCTAATTAATGAATCCGAGTGTCAAACAAATGAACAAAATTATGCAAAAGATGATCAAAACTCAACGAACTATAAGTCGGATGAAAGTAAAGAAAATAAATTTGAATCCAATTCACTACTACTGGGAATACCGGCGCCGCCACGAAGAAAGTTGAACAGAGGAGGATCATTGCGCAGGACTCACAATTCTGCCACCACTGATGAACCACTGATAGAAAGCAATCAAATTTCAATCGTTGAAAGTTCCCCACAAATAGATTCCAATAGTTCACAAACTGTGCTGACCAATCAGTCTTCTAAAGACAATCAATTATTGCCAACTTTTATACCTAGAGATGAGCCCCAATTAAAGGACACTTCAACTCAATGTAATGCCAGTGATTTGTTTAATAAAGAAATTGGTAAAAGTTGTCGGCGCTCTACTCTTCCAAAATATGATGGTTTGAAAACTTTAAGATCGCATTCAATGGATAGAATCAGGCGATGGAATACTCAATGGTTTACTTCAAATGAGGCCAAAGCTAATCGAAGACGAAGAGTAAACCGATGTATATATTATCTGAAAGTATTTTTGACACATTTATTCTCAACGACTGGTTTGTGTCTTCTGGTCATCGCATACTCCTGTATGGGAGCATTCATTTTCAAATTTCTTGAGTCCAAACATGAAGTGAAGGAGAAGTTTAGCATGTTCAATCAAACTCTTTACAATGAAACCATTTATAATGAAATAATTAAGTGCGCAAATCATCTCTGGAATAATACCATTACTTTAAATGTTATATATCCCGAAAAGTGGAATAAAACAACAATTGAAAGACTAGAAGAGTTCACAAATATTATTATGAAAGCAATTCGCGACAAAAACTCTCAATCAGACAAAGGACCCGGCTCTCCATCAGACCAACAGTGGACCTTTTCTGGTGCTCTTCTCTATAGTGTCACTGTTATCACAACTATTGGTAAACAATTTTTATTTTTACGATCGTAACATTGAATAGTAGGGTGTACCATTTTATAATTGGCTCTATCCCCCTCTGCGCCCCCTCAGTGCCTAAGTGTTTGCCCTTTAAGGGAAATTTTAGGGAAAAAATAAATTATTTTCAGGAACTTATTTGTGATGATATTAAGCAAAGAAATAAAATGAATATACTTTTTAACTTTGATTACCTTGGTTATATAATCTTATTTAAATACTTAAAAAATTCTCTTGGAAAAATTTATTTTAACAAATTATTACTTGATGAAAGAATATTTGCATAAATAAATAAAAGTTGTTATTCAGTTTTGAAACTACACTAGAGTTGTATCTCACAATCTGTATTATTGAATTAGCAAGCATTTTTGACTGATTTTTATAGTTTGAAGAATTAGTGAACTATTCTTTGTTAGAATAAGTTTTTATTTGGTTAACGATTTATTCATTTTTAGTTCTAAATTAGATCTTATTTTAAATTTTCTTTTTCTGACATTAATTATCAGATTATTCTATTCTATGTCTTTCAGAATATTTGAAAATTTTTAGTTTTATTTCTTGTGAAAAATATTCATTGAAAGTTAAATATTTTATAAAGATATCTAATCTTGCACAAAACTTGTAATATTTTTTAATAAATCACAATTTTATTAATTTTAATTAATTTCTAATTAATTAGCTTTTAATTAACAATCAAAAAGAATTAAATTAATGGACGGAAACAATTCTATTAATACTATTAGTAAGGGAAAGGGTCTTTTAATGCTGTACTAGAAAAACCCATTAAAACAATGTATTATTGTTAAGAAGCTTTTAAGTTTGAGGAACGAATTCAGTAGTTTTATCACAACTTTAAGTTATGCTATAATAGCAATGAGTGAAATGTCAGTCAAATCAAAATATTTTCTATTTGTTCTGAATTTTTTTTGTCACCAAAAATACAAATCAAAAGCAAACGAACAAACGTTTCAAATAATATAAATCAGAATATAAGAGATGACAAACAAAGAAACAAGAATCGGGTCAGATATCTGTGCGCTCAACGAAAAACGATAGTCCAGTAAAGACCAGAATGAGTTAACTCAAGAAAGTGGTCCGCATTTACATAAATTGTATTAAACTATTTGAACCAAATATAGAAACATTTATTTGAGTGAAGTCATCACTAGTTTGTCATCTCATTTGTGGGAAAATGTCACTAACAAATGGTCATGGTCATCTAAGCATTAATATTTTGACAAATTGGAAGTTGAGAATAGATAATTCAATTTATTACTACATAATAGCTCTGAAATAACCACAAAAACTCTGATTTATAAACTTAATAATACTCTTAATATTAGTTATTGAAAATTTAATTAAAACTTTCATAAGTACTTGCTCATAGCCTATTGCACGAATGTTTAATTATATAACTTATAATTCCATTAGAGATAATGTGTTTTCTCAAACCTTTTGTCAAAAAACAAAAATGAAATTCGAGATTTGAATTTTAAAATTTTAAAAAGAAATGGTTTCTGAAAGATATGAACTATAATAAGAATTTGATCTCATATTCAGATTATGTCGGAATTGAGTCATAAATACATATTTTCAAATCGGATTATTCTAAAATTGTCCAGCATAAATACCATAACATTATAATAGAAATAAAACCATATCCTAAAGTTTTATTTATTTTTTCCCCAAAGATTAGACTAATTTAATGAATTCAAATTCAAATTTTTAATTAAATATTATTTAATAAAAGAATATAAATAAACATTTCAAGATAAAGATTAACTCTTTGATCGTTCAAACTAAAATCTATGACAATTATATATTTTGTTTTTCTTCCGATTTTTCTCAAATTTTCTAATCCTCTGATTCCTAATCGAGTTATTTGTTTTGGCGAACGATATAATTCCCAGATTAGCAAAAAATGCAATAATCCAAATGACTTATATTTTAAGCATCTAATAATTGATGAAATGATTGCAAACGGTTTAAGTTAAATGAGACAAAAAGAGTCAAGATGTAGTTCCTTTATATTTTAGCAAATATTTGTCTCAAAACTTAAGGCTTTAGTCTCACAATAAATAATAAAAAGAAAAATAATTTTAATTGAAGTGATTATCACTCTATGAATTGAGAAAATCTTTTCTTTTTTCAAGAGTAGAGATGATCAAGGAGGTATAACCATAACTTTGAGTTCTGTAGAAATCCACTAAAAGATTATCACTCCTAGAAATTTAAACTATTTCAAGTGTTACCTCTCAATTGATCATGAGTATTTATAGGTATAGACTCTAAGATCGATGAGTTTGGTCATTACTATTTGAGACTCTCTCGAAATTCTAAACAACTTTTGTGAAATACATGAGAGAACTGACAAAAGTGTTTCAGACCTAACACTTGTCGTTCAATAGTTTGAAACCATTAATAAAATGCTAACAAATACTATAAAAAGAATATAATATAATACAAAATAAATGTGAAAAGAAATCTTAGAGAAAAGTCCTATTCTTTTCGTGAATTCCATATATTTTTTGTGGAATATCATGAAATTCCTATGAATTTTCATTTGACCATTTTATTTCACAGTTTGCCTTTCACTAAAACAAATGCTATTCAATTGAAATCTTTTATATTTACTCAGAATTTCCAGTGTTTTCTTTCAACTAAATAAAAGTGAAAAATATTGTTTACATTAGATTTATATGAATGGAACTGAATGTCAACCGTTTTCTGTTGGGTCACAAAAGAATAATTTAATACAAAAGATTTTTTTTATTCAATTCAGTCCTAAATATTCACATTTGAAGTAAATTAAAGAAAAAAGAAGTTTTAAATGAAATTTAATCGATTTATTCCTTTTATACCCAATTCTATGACAAATAGTATAATAGTATAATAGATGAGTTAAATAAAAAAAACCTATTCTTGTATTAACAAAATTCACTCAAAAGATCTGAAAAATAAATTAACGATTTGTTAGTGAATTATGGCTTTGCTTTAAATGATAAACTGATAAAATTTACTCGGATTGCAGGGTATGGCAATGTGACATGCAAAACAAGTTGGGGTCGTATCGTTACAATGATTTACGCCTTATTTGGAATACCAGTGATGTTCCTCTGTTTAGCAAACTTAGGAAATCTAATGGCGGAGACATTTCGATTCAGTTATAAAAGAATTGGTTGGATTTGCTTTTGCTGTTCTGATCGACTCTCAAATAAATACAATGAAAAACATAACAATAAGTCTTCACTCAAATCCCAAAACGAGAAAATTGAACTCAAAAATTGTGCTGAAAATGAAAAAGAAGTCAAAGTTATCTTCAGTGAAAATGACGAGCAAAAAGTCAGATCGATTATAGCACTGACTCCATCAACACCTCCCACAACATCTGAGATTTCATCACAAGCTTCGAGTCCCACCAAAAATGAGTTAAACCAACAAAACAGTGATTTAGTTGTCATTCATAAGACTCAAGTCAAAGGAGTAAAAATTGTTGAGTCGAACGACGATAGGGTTCCCGTATGGCTCGTCATTCTTCTGGTCATAGGATATATAATGGGCGGCGCTGTTATGTTCTCTGTATGGGAAGATGATTGGGGACTTTTAGAGGGCGCCTACTTCTGTTTCACCACTTTAACCACTATAGGTTTTGGTGATTTGGTTCCCGGATCTGCTAAATACTCAGATGACAAAGAAGGACAGACAAAATTTATTATATGCTGTGCTTATCTAATAGTTGGTCTCTCATTGTTGGCCATGTCTTTTAATTTGGTGCAGGAAGAAATTGTCATTAAATCCAAAGCATTGGGCAGAAGAATGGGAATAATTCCTGATTCTGATTGCGATCAAAGTGTTTCCGTTTAGTTTAGCCATTAATTCAATCAAATAATCATTAATTAAAACTCAAATTCAAAAGCAATAACATATTTAATGTATTATAAAATGAATTACAATAATTGTATATAAAATAAGTGAAAATCGTCTGCTTTTGGTTTTTAAATAAATTTGACTGAAAATCATAAATGAAATGTCAATTAATTAATGATTTAATGATATTCCGCTCTAAACAAATCATAAAACTGTTTATTATCGGTCCATAAGTTATTCAAAGTTTCCTTTAATAAAAGATAACGACTTGTTTTCACTTAAACTCAATAATTGGAGAAAACATTTTTAATAAATACTCAAACGTTTTCAACAAACGGTTCCTCAAAAAAATAATTAAAGTATTAAATTAATTATATAAATATATTACAATGTAATGAAAGCAACGGTTAGAGTTTTGATTTGTACCTATCCTTCGCTCCGATAATTTCATACTAATGTTTGAATTTTATTTTAGACTCCAATCGGATCGAGTGCTGATGAGACGGCTTGTCGTACACTCAACTCCTATCCAATAAAAAGTAATTAATAGAGGAAAGAGTCATTTTTTGTGAATTCTTACCCAACTATTGAGTAGAGAAGTGACAGAGAAGTGTTGGGGAAGTTTTGCTATATTTGAGTCAAATTTGCTTTGGATGTCTTCAAAGAAAGCGGAAGCGCTATATTCTAATGCATCGGTACTGCATTGCGGAGGGGTTTCCGGGTATGAGTCGGAAACTTGAACAGAAATCGGGGGAACACAGGGCAGGTCCTTATCATCTGCCAATAAAATTACATTCTAGAGATAACTGTTGCGAAAAAATAGATACGAACCTAATTTACAGATTAAATGAATAGTCTTTGAACCGAAGTGTTGCAATGGATCCAATTGTACTTTGAACCGGGGGTCCAATCGGGCGATTTCTCCCTGAAGTACTTCAGATACTTCAGTCTCGTCCTCAAACTTTCTCTTATTTGTTGGGGGACTACACTGTTTGTATGGGTTGTGAGTGAGTGCAGCAACTGCCGGACCAAAAGTGCGTTGAAGGGTGTGATTAAATAAAGGCTTCTTTATGTTTGCCATAATGGCGTCCAACAGTGGTTGACACACGTCTTGAATTTTAGGCACTGGATGTGATTGAATTGGAGCAACTGTTGGCGCCGCTACCGATTCCGTCTTTATATCAATAGATTGAAAAAATTAATATTTTAAATGTTAATCATAAGTGACTAATAAGTACTTTAATCATTTTAAAGTCCATTTTTTCTAAAAACTGTTCACACTTTTCGAGTGTAGTCATCGGACATCTACGGGACGGATCTGTGAGAATACTGAGAAGATTTTTCATTTTATCAAGCTCCTTCTTCTTGTCCACTGAAAATCTGTACCAAAACATTAATTAAGAGATTATAATGATAACTAAAGGGACAGACCTATCGTCCTGATCTATTCGAGCAATCATTTTCCTAACGGGTTCGACGTATTTTTGAAGATTTTTTAATTTTTCCAGATATATCTGCTCTTCCGGTCGACCACCAGGTCCTACCGATCCGGGGGATGCGATCATTATATTAGCTGTAATTTAAGTAAAAATATTAAATCATTTTATAATAAATTCATTTCTATAATACCAGGAGTATTAAGTGATATGCTTTGGGGCGAAGGAGCACCCATTGAACCAGAGGGACGAATTATACTCCCATGAGGTGAGTTCATCATCGGTGAAGGGCTGGGTGTGTAACCTGAAGGAGAGGGCATCATTTGAGGAGTTGGAGGATTAATAGGCATCGATTGCATATTAGGTATGGGCTGATTCTGGTTCGTAACTATCATATTCGGGTTTTGATTCATAGAAAACTGTTGGCCACCCATTGAGTTTCCTTTGAATTGTGTCTGATTTTGATTGACAGTAATGGTGTTTCCCATTTGAGACATTTGTTGGCCATCAAAGTATTTAGTGTCCTGAACAGGTGGTGGGCCCGACATCTAATTTGTTAATATAAAACAAGTTACAAACCATTTTTATATAATAATTTATTAATAAATATATGTTTACATTGACATTCATATTAGGAGGGGGCTGTCGAAGTCTTTGAAGTTGTGCCTGAAGGCTTGATGAGAGGACTTGTTGTGGACGAGGATTATTAGCGTTGTTTACCAACAATTGTTGTGACATCACTTCATATATTATAAGTTAAGACATTAAAAGCAATAAATTAAAACTTTTGACTCACTTCTGTTGGCAGTCATTGTCATTGGGTTTTGAACCCGATTTTGATTCATTTGATTCGGATTTTGATTAATGTTTTGAATGTTTTGGATGTGAGACATATTAGACATATTTGGAATCATTTGGACTGAAGACTGATTGTTTGCCATTATCTGCTCATTGTTCACATTATTGACCGGTATATTCATTGGGTTACCGTTTGACATATCATTCATAGTCTGCGGACCGGCCATATTCTGCAGAGCACTCATAGGATCTGATTCCTAAGTTTATATAAGAGTGAGTAATGATTGCATTTCACACAAATATTATTAGTAATAAATATAAAGATATAAACATATTATATATCAGATATCATAGAAGTAATCAAATTATGCAGACTTTCAATAAAGATTGCATTCAATTTAAATATAATATGAGAGCACAGAATAACAATTCTTAGTAATGCTATGAATTATATTAAAATAAAATAAGAATTGAATAAATTAGTGTTAAATACCTGTTGTGAGACCTGTTGTCCCCCAATTATTCCTTGATTCTGACCAACTATTTGCTGCATTCCTGGTGACTGTTTCTTAGAATCTATTTCATCGAATTAATCAAAATGAATGAGAAATCAATTAAATAGAAGAGGAAACTAATCAAATATTACTTAATTTTAGCATCGTGAACCTTTTTCTATAGGCACTAAAAATGCATATTGCTATAAGTAAAAGCTATGCCCTTTTTGGAAT